>SNQJ01S0046605.1:0-26203 GCA_010110895.2 Picea sitchensis | reverse complement strand
ACATGTTGGGAGACATAAATGGGATGTGATTTGTCCTAGTGGAGATCCTATTTACGACATTGAAGGTCATCTTCAATTGTTTCCTTTACAACAACCATATGTGATTGCTACTAATTCAGATGCTTGGTAGTGAGAAGATGACATGATTACAGATTTGTTCCAACCACCCAAGGATGACTTAGTGCAACATTATCATAATGATTTCCGATCATATCCTGAGGGTTTGATTCTTATTATTTTGAGCACTTGGATTTGTTCTACGAAGAATATTTTCGACCACCTGTATGCTCTAACTTTGATGAAGGTGAGGTCATGATTTGCTCGGAGCAGGATTTTTGTGATAAGACTTTCCAACCTCCTTCTTTTCCTTCATATCACTATGTCACCGAGGATGTGGTTGGGAAACATGTTCCTTGTCCCAAGTTGTCTCCAAGGAAAAACTTTTCCTTAGACTTCAAGGGTAGGTTGGATGCTTTGAGAAGAAATTTGACATCCCTATTTTCCAGCCTCCCCTCAAGTAATTATCGGGCATCTTCTAGGTTCTTGTTCATCCCTTCCCAGGCCTTGGGGAGTGATGAGGACTAGGGTAGTCAACTTTAAGGATTTCTGAGTCAACTTTACGAGTCTTCATCTTATCACAACCCCATTTAGAGATGGATTTATCATTCTTGTGGGAATGTGACTTGGAATAATTTTATCCCTTCCTCCTGTAATACCCCTAGGTTGATCCTCAGTCATAATTGTACATATGTTTTATAGGCTAGTGAGCCAGGATATTATAGGCCAGAGTGCCTATGTGGTTATTAGGCCAGAAAGCCTAGATGTTAAAAGGCTAGTGAGCCTAATATTGAAAAATTTAATTACACTCAGATATTAATAAAAGTACATCATTTTTGCAGACCAACCCAACAAAAGAGTATGGGGGGCTAAACTCCACTAGAAAGGGAAAGGGGGGCTAAGGATCTAAGGTTAAGGAGCTAAGATAAGGGGCCTTAAGCCCAAGGGAATATTATATTCCTTAAAAGTTTAAAGTATGTGATAATATATTATCCTAAGTTTCCAAAGATAGGTAACAAATTACATAAAGGGGGGGAAAGTTAGTCCCCTAGGTGCTAAGTGTCACATATGGCACATGCATATATAATTTGGGGATATAGTGTAATTCCCCATCTTTTTCTATCATTCCTTCATCATTATTCCAAGATTTCCCATCCTCCTTACCTGAAAGTCGTACTCTGCAATCGCAACTAGATTGGGCAAGCATAAGAGCATTTCTGGGTAGAATTGGACTCAAGAAGCGAGTTCTCAGGCCTGTGGGTTGTTGAAGAAGCGGGTTTTCAGGACCGTGATCATTCTCTCCAGGTGAGAGAATTGATGGGAGTTGATTCCCAAGGTGCCAAGTTATAGCTACAAGGCTCTGAGACTCCCTGTCCAGCATGTTGTTGAAGCCCCAGAAGGGAAGTGGGACAGAAGGACTATTGAGCAAAGAAGGGGCACACTTCCTAGGGTAGGAGAGACATGTGGGGGATGAGGGGTTGTAGGTTGTTTGCTATATTTGGCACATGAGTCTAAGATTTGTTGATGTCTGAGAGACCTTAGCCTAGCTTAGGATTTCCTTTGCCTGGTGGATTTTTAGCCCCAGCTCGAGGGTGATCCACTGTTGAGAGTTATGAGCAGTGTGGTCTATGTCTAGGAGGAATGTGGAAGGTATGCATGCAGTTAGTGTTATTATTCATAAGATAAGTGTCTTTCTTGTGCTCATTTTAATTACTATGTGTGTAATTATGAGTTATTGTTATGGAATCTTTGTTATAATTGTGTTTATGAATTATTATGGTATGTTGTTATTATTCTGCATAACTTTGTTCATATGCAGAGAATATCAATAAATCGAAATGGTATCAGAGGTAGTAATTTTGATGTGGCATTACCCAGGAGGGAGTTGGGGATGTTACAAAGTGGTATCATAGCTCCAACTTTCAACACTGAACCTAGACCGACCAACTAACAGAGCGTGAAAAATGAATTTTGCAGAGTAAGCATGCAAATGGTCTGAGAGAATGACGAAATTGGGATGTCTGCAATTCGTTTATGGAAATAACATCAGTGAAAATTGAGAGTAATTTCACAAACAAGTTGAGGGAATTTAACCAGGGAATGGAAATCCCCAAATTTAATTGCAGAATGCACAAATTTGGGTCTATAGATGGTCGAATTTTGAGTTTACAGTGCATCCATGGAGAAATCAGAAGCAGCTGGGTGAAATTGGGAAAAGCCCCAATTTATGTTGTTAAATTCATGCTGAATTTGAGAAATTTGGTCCAGGATTAGATATTCCTAATGTATAATCTATGTCTGAGAAAATTTAGACCTATAATTGGTTGAATTTTAAGTCACAGTAAGGCCATGTCAGTCTGGGTGAAAATTGGTTAAATAAATTTTCCAGTTAGTGAATGAATTTGAATGAAACTCGTTCCAGGAATATCAACCAGTGGTGTACGCAAGAAAATGATCATTGTAGTGGTTGAATGGGAAGTTATTGGAATGAAATGGCCAAAATTTTAAAAGTTGCAGTGAAATCATAGTGAAATTTGGCGAAAGTGGGCAAAAGCCCCAATTTCCATAAAAGAATTCATGAGGAATTTGATGTACATAGTTGAATTATAGGTGTTGGGGTCGTATTGATTGTTAAAAGGCCCAAAATAGGCCATATGAATCTTATCACAATGTTTAATGGCAACCCAAAAGAAATTAGGAATTTGGGCATTTTTGGGCAATTTGTGAAATTTTCAAAATTTGGCAAAATTAGGAAAAGTTGGGAATTTTTTCCATACAGTGACATCAGCCTGACGTGGGGGCCAGGTGTCAGCTGATGTGGTAGAGTGGTGATGTATATTTCCATGGTGGCTAGGTCACAATGGCAGGTACATGGTGGCATGGTAGCAAAGGTGGCAGGTGACCTAGCGCCACGGTGGTAGGCGCCCTCCTACCCGACGGAACCCAGAGCCGGACCTGCAGAACTAAATTGCAAGGGGGGGCGAGTGGGGTCAGACTAACCCAAGTTGGGGGGGCACAATGCACATATGTATTACACATCACCATGACCAAAATCCTAGGTTAGGTTTTTCATCCCCTCCTCGTTTTGTTAATGGTCGGTAAGGCTTGGGAGGTTGTAATTCAATGTGGTTCGTCGATCACAATCGCGACCGTTGATAGCGTACCAAACCTCCACCATTGGATTAAATGAACGTGAAATTTCATGCGTAGAGGTAAATAGGTGTGGGATGGGGCTCACCCATCCCTGTGACCCAATAAAAGACTACCACATGAGAACTAGACAGTGGGACCGAAAGGTAAGGTAAGTGCGCCAGGAAATAAAGGAAAGAGAAGGAGAGAAGGAGGTAAGGGCCGACAAGACAAGGCCATGGTGGCCAGAGGATGACAGGGAACCACTCCAAAGTGTCATGTGGATTCAGGATGCAATGTTAACATCCAATTCAGCACAAGTCAGCTAGATTTTGTAGAAATTATCAAAAAAAATTAAGGAAAATTACCAGAAAATTTCAATGATTTTCTAGGTGTTCAACTTGTAGGCCTAAACAACATTTTTGAGAAGTCAAATTTGAAATTATCTATCATCTTAGGAAACAAAATGTTTTCATATGAAATAATAGAACTCGAAGAGATATTTCTAACGGTGTAAACCATTCGTCAAACAGAGTTAGTATCAGGGATTTACAAGCCAAACAATGGAAGGTAAATTTTAAGACTCGACTAACTTCTAAGGGCCATAACTTCTTGCTTCAAAATTAGATTGAGGCACAAGAGAATTCTATGGAAATATATTGAGCCATAGAATACATTCATGGAGCTAATTAAAATTCTAGGCACATAAAAATGTATAGGAGAGCATAGAAGGTACATGTAGCATATAGGGCCAAAAATATTGATTGGCCCGAAACTTCAGCAGGCTGTATCTAGCAATCTGGAACCCAGATAGAGGTGAAACTTGGCCAAAATGTCCAAAGTATGGTCATGAGGGAACCCAGTTGAGCTCCTGTCAAATTCCCAAAGGAGCAGATGCAAGGATGTATAAGCACAGTGAAAAATTGCACCTGGTTGAAGAAGTTTTTGGGCAATAATCAAATGACTATAACTTTATGCTCAAAACTCATAATTGAGCAAGAAAGTAGTCATTGGAAGGGTATTGGACAGAGGAATCCATGTAATCACATAGAATTGTGAGATGAGAAACATAATTCATAGGAAGTTAGAAAGAATATTTATGGTGACCATAAAGGGGCAAAATTGTGTATAGTTTACCAGAGTTGTATATTGTGGTTTTAGCTAACAAATGTTGTTGTATACATGTTTTCAGATGTTATAGTTACAATTAAAATAGAGAAAGTGTTGGATATGTTTTCAAGATATAAGAAAGAAGGAAAGAGACAGTTCTTCAATCTACATTTGGTTTCTTTAAGAAGTTGTTGGATCAGATATTGGGTTCAATGAGCAACATGGAAAACCCTAATGAAATTCTTGTTTGGGGAAAGAATTCCAGATGACAATTATGCACATTAGATGTGGATGCTAGGAGGGAAGACAATATGCAATAGATTATAATGCATGTACCATAGGTTCATATGGAGATGCAAAGCATGAGTAATGGTATGCATGGAGCTACGACCATGGAAGTATGGAGAGATGTTTTTCATAACAAGTGAGAAGGTTGAATTTTGGTTAAATATGAACAGAGGTATTAAAGGCAAGAGTGTTATGACAAGGATTCCTTACAAGATGATCAAATACCAAGACTGAATCATATTAAGGTATGAGTCTAGGTGCAACCATGAAGGCTTGGGGATCCACTACAAAAAAAAATAAAAAAATCAACTCATGTTAATTAGAATGCTTAGTGGAATATGGGGGTAAGTGTAGACCATTTGATGGATGAAGTAATGAAGGTCCATTCACTTTGGAGGATACCAAAGTACATAAAAGTAAGTACTTGTGGGAAGAACTGTTCAAAAAGGAATGGTAAGTCTAGGTGCTAGTGTTCTGATAAAAAGGGACCCGGTGTATACACGGAGGCAAGGGAAACACCTCCAAGGCTCAATCATATAGTTGTGGGGGTAGTACCTCCATTATTGTCATCGGAGTAGTGCAGTGGAATCATGGTGTGAATGTTATAACTTCAAGGGTGAAGTAATGTGGGTGTGTGCATATTAAAGAAGTGTCAACAATTGCATAAGCAATGCATTATGTGCAAATTGGTTTTAGAAGGATGCGATCATATTTTTGCGAGAGGAATTCCATAAATTAAGTGAATCCTAAAAGTGGGTAAAGTCCATGAACAATTGAAGAAAGTAATAAAAGGTACCACTAGGTGGATGGCAAGTTATTTTGAGTCTCTTGCAGCACTCCAAGAACCATAGCAACGATAAATAGGAAATGGTTGATACAGTGAGAGAATGTTGGGTGCACTCCCAAGGTGTCGAGTACATACCCAAAGTGGATTGGGATAGCAAGTCAAAAGAATTCAAGCATGGAGATGATTTTTTGAAGGGAAATCAATAAGGAATCATAAGGAAAAAAAAGGTTCTATGTTGATTTGGTATGCATAAGAGAGGGTACTTGAAAGAACCCATCTCAAGAGGAAAAGAATTGTTGGTGAAATTCAAGGAGATTGAAAGTATCACTAGAATTTATGATGGCAAGGAAAAGTAGTGTCAACTACTCCAAGTTAATCTCTATGAAGCTAGAAAAGAAGACATTGTGTAGCATTGCAATATGCTAGAAATTGATTGTGCAAGTCAAGTTGAAACCAAATGGGTCCGAAAAGGAGAAAAGAATGGTTCAAGCAACTCCAAGGGCTGATGTGTTCATTCAAGGAAAGGTTGAATCGGTTTGGTCCAGAAAAGTAAATGGAGGTTGAAGATCTAAAGTCAATAAGAGAGCATGGATGGAAATGTAATTTGGTCAGGTATGAGTTGGGTCAAAGGGATCTAGAAATTGATGAATGTTGAAGATTAGTATCAACATAATGTCTGGCTGAAATTGTAAAGTGACCAGGATTGGTTGGGCTGGAAAAGTGCTTAGGATAGACTCAATCATGTGCAATAATTTCAGCAAAATTACAAAAGTGTACAAGGAATTCAGGGAAATTGAGGATAGTCAGGAACAACGAAGAGGATTGTGAATGATGGCATAAATTGTTGAAATTGTTGTAGCAACAAATATGATATGGCTTGTTGGACAATCATACACAACACTAGAAGTTAGATTACATATGCAAATATAAGCATGTTAAAGATGAATTCTTAGTGTATAGTGAATGTAGATTGTTTAAAAAATATATAACATGTTAAAGACTAGGAGTAGTATATGGTTATATATAAGAATATGATATTGATAATAGTGGTTGTTGTGTCAGGAAAGAGGAAGGTTATTGCATGGCTATAAGCAATGCTGATGTTGTGGATACATATGGAAGTCATCCATATAAAATGAAGCAACATAAAGATGAAATGTGCATAAGAGGTTGGTGAAGGAGGCATGGGAACTCCTAGTGCTACCAACTAATTAGGTAGCATAAAATTAGTTAAAGGCGTGAATTTTATGAATCTATGTTGCATAATTGATGAAAGGGAATTTAGGTAAGAATTCCCTCAGTCGGAGTTTATTTTATAAAATTACATTATTGTATAAATTGAATGCATACTTGTGATGCACTAGCATGTCATGAATTTGTTGGTTATAGGTTAATGACCAAAGCAATAAAAGGATATGACCTTGTTATAGGAATGAATGCCAGTAAAGCTAGTCATGTATGAGGACATAACATGGTTGGATATGGAAAATCTTTAGTGCCACACAAGTATCCAAAAAAACTTCTTGCTTATAGCTAAGTTTTGGATTGCAACCTTTTTGCTAACACTAAAGAGCACCATAGAATTATATTCTTAGTATAGTGTTTGGGTAAAAAAGGAAGGCATCCAAATGATTGAGCAAACATAGGGAGTGTATGGATGATGTGTTGAGGCATTGGCCGGACCTTCCAATTCACCATGGTAGGATACATGACTTAGATAAATGGAATTATGAAATCAATGCAAAGGTGCATTGAATAGATATGCATGGAGAATTGCACTCATGCATAGTTTGTAAGTGGTGGAGTTGCACTTATGCATGATAGAGTTGTTATGATTGAATGCATTTGTTGAATGCATTTTTGTGAATGCATGCATATATGTTATTTAATGGAAAAGATTATAGTAACAACTGAAATGTTACAATTATTACTAACTAATGGATTTGAGAACATTTCAAGGGTTGTTAGACATTGCAATAGGAAAGTTGCAAGCCAAGTAGTCACATGAGCATTGACTACACAAAATTTATGTTCATGAAATAGAGTAATGAAAATAATGATGTTGAAAAAATGAAAAGCCTAATGGCTGAAAATTCTTATGCAGAGAATGATAATTTCCTTTTATTTAATAAACAGTTTGATAACTGTGATTGAATTTTTAAGTGTAGACAATTCTAAGATCACTTTGTAAGCTTTTGTAGATATTGCAATGAAAGTTTATTGTACATGAAATAATAACAATCTGTTTGGCTAAATGCAAGATGGAAGGATTGAAGGAAAAGTGGTCTCAAGAAGGACACTTTTGCAAGCCATAGGAAATATTAATGCTTGTTGTTACAACAATCCAGAAAATATGAGATGGAATTTCATATTTTGGAAAAAAAATTGAATTTTCTTATGAAACAATAATTGAATTTCTAAATGGAATTATTCAGACATTGTCTAATGTTGACTGTATGCATGTGATACCGATGAGATGATGGTATTGAAGTTGAAATGCTTGGGAAGAATGGCTACTATTGGGACCTTGGAGCCTTAAATTGTAGATCCATAGTGGGGGTCTGGTAATGAGTTGGCGCTCTCCTTGTGTGTGAAATCCTTGGCAAGATGGATCACTGACGGACTTCGTAGCAATGAAAGGATGCCTGAGCCAAAAATGGTGAGTACAACTAGGAAGGGGAAACTCAAGAATGCCACAGTGAGCAGAATTATTGCCTGAAGCAACTCTATGGAATAGAGTAAATGACTTCCAATTGAAGCATGAAGACATGAATTGAGTGCTTGGAAAAAAAGCACCAGAAAGACAACAAGCTTCAAATCGCAAAGGCATGGAGCATTTTGAAGAATTTTAGAATGTACATTGTATATAATGCATTGAGGACAATGCATAAATAAGGGGGAGGGGAATGTAATACCCCTAGGTTGATCCCCAGTCATAATTGTACATATGTTTAATAGGTTGGTGAGCCAAGATATTATAGGTCAGAGTGCCTATGTGATTATTAGGCCGATGAGCCTAGATGTTAAAAGGATAGTGAACCTAATATTTTCAAATGTAATTACACTCAAATATTAATAAAAGTACATTATTGTTGCAGACTGACCCAACAAAAGAGTATGAAAGGATAAACTCCACTGGAAAGGGAAAGGGGGGCTAAGCTAAGGGGGATTATGTTGGGTATGTGTTATATTCTTTGCATGTGTGTGTGTGTGTGGGTGCGTCAGATACGACAATTGCGTTTGACGATCCCTTCACCTAGAGCTCTGTCGTGTGTGTCGGGCGCTTTCCTAGGGGGGTCCCAGGGGGGGGCAGGTATCCCCCCCCCTGGTTACGTGCAGTGTTCAGCACTCAGCGGTAGCCTGGGGCTGACAGGGTTCAGGGCAGCGCCCCGAAATTTTTTTTTGGGCGGTTTTTTGCTATTTTTAACGGATTTTGATATTTTTAGCGGATTTGTAAATTAATCCCGAATTAAGGGATTAGGGTTTTGGTATCTACGAAATACCTAAAAACATTGTATATATTGTATGGCGAATAGGGAAATTCGATATAATGAAAATAAGAAAGGTTTTCCCGGTTGAGGGTTTCCGGTATAAAATCTCTGTGTACTCTGTGTATGAGCCATTGATTAATTTATGTATTGCTTAAGAATCTATATGCATTTCTTTACTTCGCAGGTTTACAAAACTTACATGTGGTATGGTGCGTTTTGGCTTGGTATGCTTGTTGCTAAAGGGTTTAGCTTTCGGTCTTGATAGATCAAAGTTTATCTTGGGTCTATGATAAACACGGATTTAGTAGGAGCTTTTGCAATGGAGATTTAAGTACAAGTGAAGAATGGCGAGAGCTCTAGAATTGAGATAGAAGTTCAGCGGTAAAACTTTGAGCTATGAAAGCTCAAGATGGAGGACCTTCTTGTAGACAAGAACAATGGATCATTGTGGATCTGGTACCGCGACCTACTTGAGAACACACCATTTACAACACAGACTATTGGTACACAACCTACAATACACGATTCGGTATGTCGAAGAAGATTGGGATTAAAGTTAGACCCGGAAAAGAGCAAGAGGAGTACCATTATTTCTATAGCGGTCGGTGTTGTTAGATGTCTGCGGGAGAATCGATAAGGAACTATACAGGATAAATTAGAGAATTTGTATCAATCAAGAAGTCCACAGTAAACAAGTTGTTTCTTGAAAGAAGTTGTATCATCTTAGGATGGAAGATGGAGATTACGTGACCGAGAACATCTAAATGCCTTTAATACTTTGTTAAGTCAACTTGGATCTATTAATAATGCGATTGCGAGAAGAAGATAAGTGTATTACTTGTTATGTTCTTTGCAGGACTCCTGGGATAATCACGGTTGTAGCAATAGGTGAGTACCACTCAATCTACATTGAAGTATGAGGATAGTTGCATCCTTGTTATCTGAAGAGATGAAGCGAAAAAGCATGGATAGTCCCGCAGCGTGGATGCTTTATTTGTAAGAAGGCATTACCCAAAGCAAGGGAACCGCAGCCGCCGGGATGGAGATCACAAATCTGAGTGGATCTAAAGTCCCGGAAAATCTTTGAGGAAATGTTGGAAGTGTGGTAAAAGCGGGGGCATTATAAGAAAGGTGCAAGTCTAAGAAGGTTGAAAAACCAAAGAGGGATCGATAGTACCTCTTCCACGGAGGTGAAAACCTCCTTGAAGAAAGGAGGTGATGTTTACCTAGCATCTACAAGTACACATCACAGTCTGCATGTGTACATGTAGACCATGGTGTATGGTTGATCGACTAAGGTGCATCATACCATGTGACTCCTCCGCAGGGTGGTTCTCACGAATTATAGAAAAATATGATGGTGGTGATGTATTCCCTAGGAGATGACTCGACAAAAAATCTTAGGGCGTGGAAGGGTTAAGTTTTTCCTAAATGATGGAAGGATTAGAACTCTTCGTAGGGTTCTACACATTCCAAAACTAGCGAGGAGCCTCATATCACATGTAAGCAAGTTGAGTGATCTGGAGGAGTGAAAGCTGTATTTGAAAAGGACACTTGCAAGATGAATCGAGGAGCAATGGTGTTGATGGGGATTTACGTTGTGGAACTGTACAAGTTGTTGGGAAGAACTTATACTAATGGGTGTAGCAGATTCATTGTCCTTGGCTTGAGAAAAATGAAAGGAGATATAGAATATCTTGTCCCAGAAAAGACAATGTTGTGGCTTCAAAGGCTAGGGCATATTGGAGAAAAGGAGGTGCTTGAGACACTATTACAGTAAAGGTATGATTGAAGGTATGTCTAATTGCACTTTGGATTTTGATTTACGTGAAAATTGCATATATGGTAAACATAATCGGTAAGATTCCCATCACAGTGCTACAGAGCAAGAGGGGATCTTAGAGTTGATACAGTGATGTGTTTGGACTGTTCCTATTCCATCCTTGATGCATCGTGTATTATGTTTCATTCATAGATGATTTTTCAAAGAACACATGGATTTATTTTCTTAGAAAGAAATAAATTATTTGATCAATTTAAAGAGTTTAAAGAACTCTGAGTAGAAAATCAGTGAGAAGAAAATAAAGGTATTGAGAATAGATAATGGTGGAGAGTGCTGCCCGAGTAGATTCCAGTGCAGTAAGAGATAATGGTATATAAGGCAGAGAGAACTACTCCATACACTCCTCAGCGAAATGGAGTTCTGAGAAAGGATGAACAAGACGATGATGAAAAACAGGAGCATGCTCCAGCGATGTGAGGTTAAACAAGAATACAGGCGTGAGTGCTGACATGTTACACGGTCCAGTAGATCACCTTCATGACATTGGATGATACAACTCCACCCGAGGTATGGTGCGGAAAGAAACCCTCTCTTCAACATCTTAGAGTGTTTGGTTGTGATGCTTATGTACATGTTCCAAGGAAAATAGATGGTAGCTGGATAAAAATCCTGAAAAGTGTATCTTTATTGGTTATAAAGATGGTGTGAAAGGTTATAAGCTTTGGAACCTAGAAACCAGAAAAATTGTTCGGTCCCGAGATGTTGTTTTGGAAGGTAAAATATGTGTCCAAACAAAATTCCCTGCTTGCCAAGATGAACCTGAGAAAATAGGCTTGAGTTGGATGATGCAAAATCTGAATCATCACGAAGAGGCGAGGAGGAAGCCCGAGAAGAGAAAGAACCTCATACCAGTATTGGGGAGATGTTGAGAAGATAGAGAAGGCAACTTGAGAAAGGTATAGTCCATCTGATTTCCAATCATATTTAGCTTTATCTATTATTGATGATGATCCTAGAGTTGTCAGGGAAGCAGTGAATTAGGAGGATAGTAAACTCTGGAAGAGCCATGGTTGAAGAATGGATGCCTTGGATAAGAATGAGGCATGGGATATAGTTGAGCTTCGAGTTGGAAGAAAATGGGTTAGTAGCAAATGGTTGTTCAAGAAGAGTTTAGCGGTAAAGTGGAGAAATATATGGGTTGGTAGCAAAGGTTATTCCAATTGGGGGAATTGACTTTGGTGAGATTTTTTTCTCACATTTGCTAGATAACTTCTATTAGATTTCTTTATCTATTGCTGCTACTTTTGATCTTGAAGTGGAACAAAATGGATGTGAAGACAACATTCCTACATGGGGATGCGGAAGAAGAAATCTACATGGAAGCGACCCGAGCTTTGTAGTGAAGGGAAAGAGCAAGTATGTAAGCTAAAGTCCTTATATGGTCGGAAGCAATCACTTAGGATGTGGTACCAAAAGTTGACATACATCCTTGGATTGGGATTTGTGGCTTGAGGGCTGATCAACTGTGTATATTCAAGGGTTGGTAATCACTTCATTTTATGTAGTGTTGTATGTTGATGACATGTTGTTGGTAGGAAATAACGGATGTTATCAAGGAGGTGAAATCGAAACTATCCTCAAATTTGACATGAAGGATCTACGATCGCGCTAACTTCATTATGGGAATGGAGATTAAAGAAGATCGTACAAGCGAAACTCTAGTTGAATCAAAGAAAATATGTTGAAAGCTTGATATTCGCAGGAGGTTTAATAATGCCGCGAGTAAACCCGGTCAAGGTTCCTATTCCTATAGGTGTAAAGTTATCTGGATCGGTGTCCCAAAGACAGGGGAAGAAGAAATTTATCCCATGTTCCATATGCAGTCTGGAGTTAGGTTTGATGTATGCAATGGTTTGTACTAGACGGAACATTGCATAGGTGGGAAGTTTGAGCGGTATATGTCAAAACCGGGGAAGAAGCATTGGACAACGGTAAAGATGGTCTTTAGGTATCTTAATTGGCACCACCAGTTATGGATTGTGCCACCAAGGAGACCGGGATTGGGCAGTGGTGGACATACATGGCTTTGTTGATCACATTGGGCTGGAGATTTGGATTGAAGATCACAGTGGAGTTGTTTAACCTGTTGGAGGAGCAATAAATTGGATGAGCAAAAGGCAGTGTAGTGGCACTCTCAATTCTGAAGGCTGAATACATGGTGACCACTCATGCAAGCAAGGAAGCTGATATGGTTACAAGATTGTGTTTAGGTATTGGTACAACAAGCAGTGATATCAGACTGTGACAGTCAGAGTGAAACATTCATGGCAAAGAACCTAGCTTATCATTGAAGACAAAGCGATGTTGATTATCACTTTGTGAGAGACATGGTTGAGGAAAAGAAAGGTGTTGTTGGGAAAAGGTTGACACTTTGAAGAATCTTTGATTCATTGACAAAAGTCTGTGAGCACATAAAGTTTTCTGGTGTAGAGTAACAATGGGCATTAGCCTAAATTGTTGACTATATAATCCCTTGGACCCTTGGATGCAAAGAAACAACAAGTGGGAGAATGTTGGGTATGTGTTATATTCTTTGCATGTGTGTGTGTGTGGAGTGCGTCGAGATCGACAAGCTGCGTCGTGATCCCTTCACCCTGACTCACAATTAAATTGATAGATAGGAGCAGCTTTCTAGGGGGTCTAGGGGGCGGTATACTTTAGTTGTATAGCGTTCAAGGCAGCCAATTTTTGGTAGGTTTTGCTATTTTTTAGCGGGGTTGTAAATTAATCCTGGATTAAGGGATTAGGGTTTGGTATCTGCGGAATACCTAGAGATCTTTTGTATATATTGTATGGCCGAATGGTGAAATTTGATATAATGAAAATAGAAAGGTTTTCCCAGTTGAGGAATTTCGGTAAAAATCTCTGTGTATTCATTGTATGAGCCATTGATTAATTTATGTGTACTCTGTGTATGAGCCATTGATTAATTTATGTATTGCTTAAGAATCTATATGCATTTCTTTACTTCGCAGGTTTAAAACTTACAGATTAAGCCTAATGGAATATTATATTCCTTAAAAGTAAAAAGTATGGGATAATATTTTATCCTAAGTTTCCAAAGAGAAGTAACAAACTACATAAAGGGGGAAATGTTAGACCCCTAGGTGCTAAGTGTCACATACGACACATGCATATATAATTTGGGGATATAGTGTAATTCCCCATATTTTTCTATCATTCCTTCATCATTATTCTAGGATTTCCCATCATCCGTACCTGAAATTCGTACTATGCAGTCCTACCTGGATTGGGCAAGCCTGGGAGCATTTCTAGGTAGAATTGGACTAAAGAAGTGGGTTGTCAGGTCCGTGGGTTGTTGAAGAAGGGGGTTGTCAAGCCCATGAGCATTCTCTCCAGGCCAAAGAATTGTTGGGAGTTGATTCCCAAGGTGCCAAGTTGCAACTACAGGGCTCTGAGACTCCCTGTCCAACCTATTGTTGAAGCCCCGGAAGGGAAGTGGGGTAGCCTAAGGATTGTTGAGCAGAGAAGGGGCACACTTCCTGGGGTGGACAAGCATGTGGGGGAAGAGGGAATGTAGGTTGTTTGCTAGAGTTGGCACATGAGTCTGAGATTTGTTGTTGTCTTAGAGACCTTAGCCTATCTTAGGATTTCCTTTGCATGGTGGAGTTTTATCCCCAGCTCGGGGGTGACACACTGTTGAAAGTTATGAGCAGTTGTTGTCTATGGCTGAGAGGAACATGGAAGGTCTGCATGCAGTTGGTGTTATTATTCATAAGATAAGTGTCTTTCATGTGCTCATTTTAATTATTGTGTGTGTAAGTATGAGTTGTTGTTATGGAATATTTGTTATAATTGTGTTTATGAATTATTATGGTATGTTGTTATTATTCTGCACAATTGTGTTCATATTCAGAGTATATTAGTAAATCAGAATGGTATCAAAAGTTGGAATTTTGATGTGGCATTGCCCAGGAGGGAGCTGGGGATGTTACACCTCCCACCTCCATGGGTTAGAATTTATGATTATGTATGATGTAATGACTGCTCTAACTCATGTTCTTTATGTGCTTGATTTATCTTTATTTTGGTTTATGATGAAGCACATGGGTAGATGTTCCAGTACAATGCTAGGATGGTTTTATTGGTTATATGATTATACCTAGCATTTACAACTAACATAGATTAGGTAGGTAGGTTAGGGTAGGCATTTGCATCCTGCATTGCATTACATCACACATGTCGTGGTAGTGTAGTTTCATTTTGCTTGGATTTACATACATATTTCTGATTTACATATTGTCTTTTCTACATCTTTGCACCTTGTTACGTTATATGATTTGCATACTCGTATTGATATGTTATAATAATAAAAAAATATCATAAAATTTTATTTTCAAGTTTTACTTTAGATTTTCATAGTATCACTTTTGCCATATGAACAAGGGGTGAGTTACACCACCCCTCTGATTTCAACAATTTGCTTTATTTGTGCAGGCACAGGTCATACCAGGAGATATCGAGGTTTTCATGTGCTCTACGGTGAGCACATGTCCCCATGTATGAGCCAAGTGGTACCCCCCAACTTAGGGGTAACTAAGGAGATGATGTCTCGAGGTCAACATGTAGCAGACATGGAGTGTCGAGATTCTGATGCATAACACAGCCCACAACGCCCCTCCATTTTACCACAGTTCACCATCATCGTCATTTCAGCAAAGCAACATCCACTACACTAGCTATCTTTGTGAAGTAAGTGAAATTTCTGCAATTTTATCTTTGTGCTATCAAATGTTCATGGTAATTTATCTTTTTCATGCTAGACATCTTGCTTGGTGAAACCCTAAGAGAAGAGCATAGGTTCTTCCTCCTCTCACAAGGTTATTCTTGTTCAAAATTGGTGAAATCTCCTTGCTAGGGTTAGCATCCTAAAGCCCTAAAGTGCTAGCACTTTAGGATTTCATCCCTAGACACTTGGTTTCTTGACTTAGTTGAAGTATTAAGAAGGGAGAAAGGTTGTTAGAGACCAAAAATGCTTCCACTCTAGCAATCCTTCTCTTTAGGGCTTAAACCCTAAGGCCCTAATGTGCTAGCACTTTAGAGTTTAAGCCCAACCTCTTAATCTTTTCTATCTCAATTTCAAGCATTGTTGTATTGCTGTTATAAAGACTCCATAGCCCTCAAAGGCGCTGATCTTTAAGCTCTCATATGGTGAAAGTGACCAACAAACTCTCTTTTTTATTCTCTCAAACTTCCTACTAACTCTACTAACACTAACTTAAGCTAATTGACTAATAAGCTTGTTGTTGTTGCAAAAGTTTGCTACAACCATACTAACATACTCTAATATGTTGCATACATTGCTCTAATAGTGGTTTATCATACCCAAAATTTGCATCTAACAATTGGATAATGTTCTATTGAGTTAATGCTAAGTTTTCATGGTGATTTTTTGCAATTCCGAAGTGTAATTATTGTTGTTGTTATAATTATATCATTGCTATTATAAATTGTTGTACTGCTGCAATTTCATAATAGCCATAACAAATCTCACTGTCTAGTGTCCTAAAGAGATATTACTTGCATGTTTGTGCTTGGAAATCATTATCTATATGTTAGAAGTGTTCTTTTTCTGGGTAGGTACTCAAACATCCTCATCCCTCTTAGTTTCCTTGACCTAGACCTTGAATTAGGTGATCAAGAGAGGGGGTGGTAGGCTTGGCTAACAAACTTGCTACTTTGATCCCTTGAGGTCACCAGGGAAGCCTCCCCCGTGGTGGATCTCCTCCATCTCTAAAATGAGAAGATTTCTTACTAAGGTGACATTAGTAGGATTTCCTGTAGTTAAACAAGATTTGGGGATCTTGTGTTGGTCTTTGCACAACTACAAATCCTACGACGACAGGGACTTTTCAAAAGGGTGTTAGGTCAGACAGTAACACATGGAATGCAAAACCCCACAAAAAAGAACAACTAAAGTCTCAATGAATGCACACTAGACACCTCCCATGGACCATTGTAAAACACAAGTGCAATCGCAAAAGCCCACAACGAGCACCTATGATCAAACCAACAACCATCCAAACAACCCTTGTGACAATGATGCAATCAAATAGCATGTAGTATCAAACAATGGGCTTTAGGAAAATACTGCAAGAAATTCTTACCACGTTCCTCATGTAAAGCTAATAATCCTACCAACCAAAAAGTATTGGAGTTGCATTCGAACACATAGTAAAAAACTCATGAAGGCCACAATGGAAAGAGCATAAGAAAATAGAGGCAAAACGATTGACCCAATACCATTAATAGGGGGAGGGCATAACCACCAAGAACCTCAAAAACCTCCAAATACATGGCTACCTACAAGCCACCCATGAGAGAACCGACAACAATACAACCTCTCACACAAACAACCCATAGCAATACAAAATGACCGAAGTACAATGACCATGCTTTATTTTTTGTTTTCTTTGCATAGAAAATAACACTGTTAGACAAAAGCTTGAGTGCACTCTAATGCCCTCCCATGCAGTCCTTCAGGACACTTACAAAAACAACAAGCTAGAGGCAACAAGAGAACACAAGAATGGACACACATAGCTCTCCACATAGTACAAACCAAATAACAAATAACCCCTCACATAGACAACCCACAACATTACACAACCTTCGAGATGCAATCACAACCCACCCGTTTAACTTGACATTCAACCCCTTTTCAAGCTTAAATTCATAGTGAACGCCCTCCCATGAAGTCATCTAGAAGATGATTATAGGTGCACTATGCCCCAAGCAACAAGATAACGAAACAATGGACGTGCCTAACTCTCCACGGAGCACAAACCAAATGACAAACAACCTCTCACCACTACAAGCATCCTCCCATGAAATCCTTTAGAAGACACTTGTAGGTGCACCTTGTTATCCCCATTTTGTGGGATAACTAAGGATATGATGTCTCGAGGCCCTCAAGTTGCAGACATGGAATACCGAGAGACAATTTGACCAGTAGCGTCCACTTGCACAGATGGAGACTCACCTCACCACCACGCTCCAGGTTGAACATGACGATATCCACCACATCAACTGGCCTCCGGAAGACATTTGGTCTTGCTCCCTGAGGTACAAGTCAAGTATTATGGTGAGTGTCATTTCAATATTTGAGGAATTTGAGTTTGTTACATCTATTAATGCTTTTGATTATGTGACATTTGCTTGGACCTTATGCTCTTTTCCCTGTTTCACCTTGGTGGTTAACATTGCACCCTAGTAAGTGGGTCACCCTTAGGGATAGGTATGCTACTGGGGGGTCCTTTTGACAAGTCATCGTGCCATTACCGACCATACTTTCCACACTTCATCCCCTCATCTCCTTACCTTTTGGGATTTTCGGGTGTACTAACCCAAGAAGGGATTGTCCCTCATTTCATGCGAAGAAGGGGCTGAAGGCCAAACCATTAACCTTCTAGATGCTCGCTTAGGGATCTAGAGGACAATGAAATGTCTCTCATAAAATTGATGGGACCCACAAAAAGAATAACTAATAACAAATTCCAACCAGGGAGGGGCATGTGTGGGCACTGTTTTTAATGCTTAGGTAGAAGCCCCACACATGTTTCCAACTTGGGGAAGCATGATGTGACCAGGGTAGAGTCAAGGTGGGCACAATTTTTATTGCTTAGGTAGAAGCCCCACCATGGATTCAACCTGGAAACATCCTAAAAAGAATTAAAGACAATGACTGGGCTTGGAAAAAGGATGCATTGAAAACGAAGGTGCAACACACTCTCTACAAAGGCACCCATAAACGAGACACTACAACCCCTTGTATGTCACAAACTCCATGCCCAAATTTTTTTCACTTCATCCATGACACATCACCCACATGATTTAGAGGGAGGTCCCCTCAGGAAACATGCCTAAACTTGAGCAACGATTCACCCAATAGGTCATTTTGTCAACCCTCCCATACTCAAACTTGGTAAATTGCATAGGGTCTTTGAGCATTAGTTTATTTTGATGAGGTGGTTTGGATGTACTTGATTAGATGGATTTTTTATTGATTTGATATAATTATCATGATGCTTTGACTTGAGATCCTTGGAGGGCGTATCCATTAGTCTTTGCAGGACCCAACCAGTGGACAGTTTTGGAGGAACAAGCCTAGCTTGGGATTCTATGGGGCTTCAACCCCACAGGTTGGATTCCAAGGGCTTGCATGCTGGATGACGAAGACGTGCCTTTGGAGGCCTAGAAGACATCATGGATGGCCTCACCTAGCCCCTATCACCCAAATGACTTGCCTAGGAGGGGAAAAACGTCACCCTTTGGGGCTTGACGTTACCTAGGGCTAGGGCTTGGTGGTGATGGAGTTGTTACTCATTGACACTTGATATGATTTGATCGAAGGAGGCATGGAGAGACCTTGGAGCATAAAGAGGAGGCTCTAGGAGCCCCAATGACCTCCATCCTCTACTCCAATGACTTGGAAAAGTGTCAAAATGTCACCCTAGAGGGGTGACGTCTTATTTAGGGTTTTTCTTTTATGTGCAAAATATGAATTGTTTAGTATTATTTTTGTAAAGGGGAAAAGTAAGGGTTTGTTGTCCCCTTACTTTGTGTTTACCCTAACCTAAGTGGAAAAACTATGATGAGAACATTTTGTATAAATAAAGGACATCTCTATTTCATTTTAACATAACTCTCCCATTGTGAGAAGTACTTGGCTTAAATTTTCTCTATGCTTGAGGATTTATGGTGTTTATCTCTTGTGCAAATGCTTTTTGGTGTTTTCTCTTGGTGATTCGATAAGCTAAGGTGGTGCGCACCTCCTGGAGGCTTGCTCTCTTGCTATTGGATGGTAAATTGCTTGGTGAACTAGGGTTTGATCTCTCTCTTTCTTGGAATTGGTAAGGAAAAATATGCATTGCTAGTTATTTCTCGCTATTTCTTGGTTATTGTTGGTTTAAACCCTAGGAGGAGTGTGTTGGATACACCCTCCACTAAGCTTCATTTAATTTGCTAAGTTTACAAGTCATTTTTGCAAGGGTTGCTAGGAGGAATACAGTGTGTATACCCTCCTAGACTTTACCCTAGTCAGATTAGCATACCCTAGGGAGTAAGAGTATTTACACCCCTAGGGACCTTGTTAATCCAACTTATGTTTAAAGACTCCATTCACCCAAATATTAAAGGCACTAATCTGATTTTTGCATTGGAGATATACAATATTTGCCTCGGTAAACGTGAAATTTACTCTTTTGAGATTGTCTAACTTGGAATCAATTATATGCTTTATGTGCTTGATTGAGCCACTAGGGCGTCTCAATTTGCTTAGTACTTCTTGTTGTTGTTATAAATTCTAGTCGCTGCAGAAACCCTAACTCTCTTTCATTTATAACTCACTACTCAACCGTTGATTAGGCTAGCACACTTTTTGGGTGGATTGTTGGCAAGTTTTGACGGTTGATTTCTTTGCTGTAATAAGTTGTATGTTACAACCATAAGGCTGATAATTACTTCTGTAGAACTTGTTTACAACAACCTTACATTGTTGCTAAAGTTTAATGCTATCTTCTCGAGTTAAACTAGTCATTTGCTAGCTTGTCTCTTGTACGTTTCACTAAGCTTTAAGCAACTTTATTTTGCAGCTCTTACTATATTTTTGTTGTTGATATATAATTTTGTTTACCGCTGCAATTAGGGACAACAATCTTAACTTGCTTTTCCACCTAACATTATACACATATATTTGGCTTGTTCTTATGTCTTGGGCATGTACAATCACTCTTTGCAAGCATTCTTACCTCTTAGAAACCTTTGGCTACCACCAAGACTCTTTCTCAAGCCTTTTCACACTCTCTATCTTGACCTTTAGGGGGACCTTCCTTCATCTCTTCACTTTCCATCGCATTTCCCCCAGGGTCACCTAGATTCCCCCCTTGAGGTGATTCTCTCATCTCTAAGTGACGGGAATACCTGCCTAAGGTGATAGTGGGTAGGTGTTCTCTAAGTTGTTGCCATTTGGTGTTTGGGTTGGGCTTTGCCCAACCTACAACTTGTGCTATAACACACCTATCAAGTAGCAACAAGACAACTAGAACGATGGATGCATTTAACCCCTCACACAATACAAAAACACCAAGACACAATGAACACTAACTACTATCCCAACCACCACATCAATCTCTTGCCTCCTTGATCCAACAAAAGCGATATACTACGGATTTCAATTTTTTGTATTTTTTCATAATTTATTTCATCGCATCCCCCCACCCAGAACACCTATTTCAGTTTGTCAATGATCTCTACCCAATCACAATGCACATAAATCACGTTTTTCACATTTGGAAAATACTCTATTTGGAAAAGGGCGAAATGCCTGGTGTCACATATACATAGTAGCCTACTGGTGCTGTGTAGTGGTCTTGTCAATATCTAGTGTCCTAAAGAGGTATTACTTGCATGTTTGTGCTTGGAAATCATTATCTATAAGTTATAAGTGTTCTTTCTCTGGGCAGGTGCTCAAACATATTCATCCCTCTTAGTTTCCTTGACCTAGACCTTTACTTAGGTGATCAAGAGAGGGGGCAGTAGGCTTGGCTTATAAACTTGCTACTTTGATCCCTTGAGGTCACCGGGGAAGCCTCCCCTGTGGTGGACCTCCTCCATTGCTAAAACAAGGGGATCTCTCACTAAGGTGACAGTGGTAGGATTTCCTATAGTTACGCAAGATTTGGGGATCTTGTGTTGGACTTTGCACAACTACAAATCCTGTGATGATAGGGACTTTTCACAAGGGTGCTAGTTCAGACAGTAACAAATGGAATGCAAAACCCCACAAAAAAGAACAACTAGCATCTCAATGAATGCACACTATACACCTCCCATGGATCATTATAAAATACAAGTGAAGTCACAAAAGCCCACAACGAGCACCTATGACCAACCCAACAACCATCCAAACAACTCTTGTGACAACGATGCAATCAAATAACATGTAGTATCAAACAATGGGCTTTAGAAAAATACTGCACGAAATTCTTACCATGTTCCTCACGTAAAGCTAATAATCCTACCAACCAAAAAGTATTGGAGTTGCATTCAAACACATAGTCAAAAAATCATGAAAGCCACAATGGAAAGAGCGTAAGAAAATAGAGGCAAAACCATTGACCCAACACCATTAACAGGGGGAGGGCATAACCACCAAGAACCTCAAAAACCTCCAAATACATGGCTACCTACAAGCCACCCACGAGAAAACCAACAACAATACAACCTCTCATGCAAACAACCCATGGCAATACACAATGAACGAAGTACAATGACCATAATTTATTTTTTGTTTTCTTTGCATAGAAAATAACATTGCTAGACAAAAGCTCAAGTGCTCTCTAACACCCTCCCATGCAGTCCTTCAGGACACTTACAAAAACAAAGTGCTAGAGGCAATAAGAGAACACAACAATGGACACACAGAGCTTTCCATGGAGCACAAACCAAATAACAAATAACCCCTCACATAGATAGCCCGCAACAATGCACAACCTTCGAGATGCAATCACAACCCACCCATTTAACTTGATATTCAATCCCTTATCAAGCTTAAATTCATAGTGAACGCCCTCCCATCAAGTCCTCCGGAAAATAATTATAGGTGCACTATGCCCCAAGCAACAAGAGAACAAAACAATGGATGTGCCTAGCTCTCTATGGAGCACAAACCAAATGACAAACAACCTCTCACCACTACAAGCATCCTCTCATTAACTCCTTTAGAAGACACTTGCAGGTGCACCTAGCAAGTAGTAACACGACAACTAGAACAATGGATGCATTTAACCCCTCACGCAATACAAAAGCACTGGACACTAACTACTATCCCAACCACCACATCAATCTCTTGCCTCCTTGATGCAATAAAACCAATATACTACCAATTTCATTTTTTTATAATTTTTCATAATTTATTTCATCACGTCCCTCCATCTATAACACCCTTTTAAGTTTGTCTTTTAAGTTTGTCAATGATCTCTACCCAATCACAATGCACATAAATCATATTTTTCACATTTAGAAACTACTCTATTTAAAAAAAAATTCACTAATCAGCCCAATTTTTTTTAATTCATTTCCCTTTGCGAGATAATAACGCTGGAGGAAAACTTAAAAGTCCACCACAAGGAGCGGGGACTAACGAGCGTAAAACCTCAAACTAAACGTTACCCTATGCTGATGAGCTTCCATTGCAGCGGTTAATTTACAAAGACAAAAGGCGTTAGTTGATCCTGTTTTATCTTGCACAAAATAACACAAAATAAAACATCTATTTCAACCATTTAAATGTTATTGTGGGTGGGATTATCCCAGCGTTCCTATCCATTTGTAGCTACCACGGCTCTGCATATCGTTGCCTGCCTTGCATCTCCAGTTGGGGTGTAGGATGGCGTTGCTTACTGGTATTGGAACTGCTCACATATATCTCAATACCCCTCATCCTTCCTGTGCGAGACTGGCCTTTGGAGGGTCATCTCATTTGCTTGCTTTTCCCTTGATATCACCTGCGCACACAAAATTGTTTGTTGAAAAGTCTAGATGTTGGCGTGGTGGTGTATTGAACAGGCGCTCTTCTTCATGTGTCGCATGCCTCCCTTCTCCTCCTCCTAAGAAGAAGATTGCCCCCAAGCTCTATGTCAGTGGTATGTGTGCTTACGCAACCCAACATACTCAAAACGTATACTTTTGTAGATAATGGTTTGAAATGCTAGTCTGAAACGATTGGTAACATAAGCTTCTTTAGCAGAAAGCGCCTATGAGAAATTCGATATTGCTTTGGTATAAATTTGATGTTATCCATAGAATTCTGCCCATGATGACACATGCTTGTACTTGTGCAATTTAGCCTTCCAAGTTTACGAGATTATGGTGCTTATCTGTTATTTTGCAAGTAGGTTTGTTTATTTTGATTTTGAACTCAATCCTAGCTCCAGGCTTATCAGGTACCCAAGTTCTCATCATGTATGGGGAGACCACACCGTCTGCTTGCAAAATTATAATCGTTGTAGTTTGCCCATTCCAATGTTGTTGCCCTGGCGACCCGGAACGCTCTTCAAATGACCACCTTATAAGGGAGGGGAATAGTAAAAGCTCATTAATTCACTTTTCCCTGCCATGAAGAAATGCAGGCTTGTAGTGTCATTTGGCAGACCCTACCCATAGCGATTGGGGTTCATTTAAATGCGACTCAAAGACACTAAAGCAAAATGAATTCCAAGACACCAAAGAAAAATACATTCAAGGATAGCTTGATCTTATTCTGCATTTTCTTTTTGACTTTTCAGGGTTACTCGAATCTATGGGTATTTTTCTTTCATGGGATCTTTTAAAAAAAAATTAATTTTTATTTTGAAAGATTTGGTCGTTTGGTCGTTATATTATATGACTAAAAGGGGTTCGATTATCATCCTTCCAAAGAGTATATGCTAAACCATCATTACATCAAAATATCATTTCTCCTACCTACCCATGTAAGTAGGGATTGCGCATGAAAGCTAGGTCTTACACCTAACTTTTCACAATCTTTTTCTTAGGGCAATCAGGTGAGCTGGACGTTGAGTAGCTATTGAGTCCAAACTCCAGAATTTGTCAAATTTAGTTACCTTTTCTTTGGGCAAATCTTCAAACATTTTGGCATATGCCTTTCACCATACCAAGTGGAAAACAAAGTTCCCAGACTTGGCTTGGAAAATGACTTGGGCTCAGGAGAAAATTCGGAAATTGACTTGGGAAATTAAAAAAACTGT
This sequence comes from Picea sitchensis, assembly GCA_010110895.2. Taxonomy (NCBI): domain Eukaryota; kingdom Viridiplantae; phylum Streptophyta; class Pinopsida; order Pinales; family Pinaceae; genus Picea; species Picea sitchensis. The sequence continues at coordinate 1,729 of SNQJ01S0046605.1, read as the reverse complement.
AAGTACATAGATTATAGTGCATGGTACAAAATGCCATGGACAATAGGTTTACTGGTTGTCTGCTGTGAAATGGGGTCAGAAAAATAAGCAAAATGAATACTATTTTTTTCTTGTGTTTTATAAAACAATCTATCTTAACCTAAGTTACCAGGATATGTGTCAATTAGGTCTAGCTCGAGTGGTTGTGGGCTGGAGTGCCATTCTCCCTGTTATCGCACAATCTATACTTGCCCAATGCCTAAAGGTAAGTAGGCCTAGATTGACGTAACACATAGGTAGTCCTATCACTATCACCCCAATAGGATACCTCTTTCTATTTAGGAGGAGAAAATACTCACTCCAAGGGAGATGTCCCAAGACCTAGTTGGTTGATGAAGGGAGATAAGACAATGGTAAAACCCACCTCTCTCTCTAGGTCACTCAAAATGAAGAAGTCACTTGGTATGGTTCAGAGGGTCAAGGAGAAATTCAAGGTGAATGGTACCTGCCCCTTACCAATGAAACAACAAACGTTAGCAATAACCAATGATATCAATGTTTCAAATTAGTGACTTCAAAATAGAAATATGCTACTAAAACACTCTTACAAAAGACAAATGTATAGCAGCAACAATATGTTCGGAAATTGCAAGTTATAATGACAAGAATGGTATAAAGACTTTTGCAATTTGATAGCACTTTGTCACTTACAATTTCAAGATTTAAAACAAGTCAATAAGTGACTTCAATGGGCTGTCAAAACACTTGTAACAACAGTAAAATAAATAATGATGACAGCAGCAAGACCACTTCAAAAAAATACTTAGTTTAGGCAATTAAACAAACATTTTAGTATATATTGATAGTAACTTGCCTAATACAAGTGCTGGGTGGTCTTATGGGCAGTTTAAGGGCTGTTAGGGGTTGCAAATGATGACTGTAACAGTAGTTACAACAGCAGCAACAGCCTTCAACAACTTCATAATTTTGCACTTGGAAAATAGCAAAGGGAAGACTAGAGCCTTGGGGTGATAGCACCTAGGCTAGTGCAAATTTCTGGGTAAGTTTTAGAGGTTAGTATGCTGATATAAGCTGCAAATGATAGCTGTAGCAGTGATTATGGCAACAACAGTGTGGCTGTTAGTGTTTCTAAGCTATATTAGTGTTAGTTTTAGCTAGTAAGAGCTTTAAGGAAGAGAGTTTGAAAGTTGTTTTGGTCTCATTCATCCACAAGAGCATAGAAATCGGTGCTTTTAGGGGCTTATGGAGTCAATAACAGTAACAATATCACTTGGGAAATAAAATAATGATAATACTTGTCTAAGGGTAGAGGTAGATGCAAGAGGTGTTGGCACTTCAAGGCCTCAAGCATCTAAGTCTTTAAGAGAGGTTTTGCTAGAGAGTAGGCACTTCTAGGCCCTAGCGTACCTTCCTTCCTTAGCCTTCTGAATTTTTTTTTGGTGATTAGAGTGAGATTACTAGGGAGCTGACACTTTAGGGCTCTAGTAATCACCTCCAAAACAAATGTATAATTGGCAAATCAAGCTAGTAGAAGAGTTATAGGGAAAAATAAGCATTTGTTGTTTCTCCCCTAGGGTTTAAACAAGCAATTTCATAATCTTAGGCATGAAACAAGTAAATTTTACCACAAACATTCATTACATGAATAAAAATGCAGATTTTCTACTTACTTCACCAAGAATAATCAAGTCAAACCCTAGTTGAAGACCATTCCACCATGAAAAATGCC
>SNQJ01S0046604.1:100875-118061 GCA_010110895.2 Picea sitchensis | reverse complement strand
GATGGTAGCAATATATAAAGAGGTTCAAGCAATGAAATGATATATGAATAGAATTATTGTATTTGGAGCGGTAGATCAATAGGAGGATGTCCCCTTGAAGAGGTAAGTGAACAGGAGAAGATCCCTTCCATAATAGGATCCATTGTATGGTGTTACCCTACCTCAAGGGTTTTCTCTATACTCTTGTGTTCATGTTATGGTGAATGTTTTATGGTTTATTCTTGGTCTTATTGAAGTATATTTGCAGATCTGGTATAGGTACTTAACATGGTCCTTGTATGCTCTTTTACGTGGCTGCTTTTGAACCGCTCATACTAGTACCGTTAGACAACTATCCGAGAATGTCTTCATATCCGAGAGCATTTTCAATTGGAAGTCCCTGCTCTCCTCAGGCTCAAGTTGTCAATGTTTTTAGAAAACCACCCACATTCGCTCTTTTCTTTCTTTCTTTTGGATTTTTCTTCTCTGAGTTAACTACATTTTTTTCCTGTATAGAGGAAGAACTACAAGGAGCAACCCAAGCTATGACTTTTGACAAGGTGATGGTCAATTAGTTTTGTATTAAAATTATATATATACATTCGGTTGTGGAAATATGAGGCTATTGAAGCATACAATTATTTGTATATGACTTTCTTAAAATGAAAATGATTAGGTTGTTGTGATTGAACGTTTGCATGTAACTCATTTCTTTACCAATTTTCAGTATTGGGTTATTTTAATTTGAAGGTCTTGGTGGAAATAATCCTCCTTTTAGTATTGGGTTATTGTATATTGAAGGTCTCGGTGGAAATAATCCTTCTTTTTGGATGATTCATGCATAGACATGAGTCACTTTGAAGGTCTGGTGAATATAATCCTTCTTTTTCTTTTTGAAAATTCGTCAAAAGTTAAGGAGTTGTAACAAGTTTTCATGCATGCAGTGCTTTTCTGTTGTATTCATGAAATAAAAGGTCTAGTGAGTTGGTGTAGTTTGAAGGTTTTGATGCTTCTAGTGTTTGTTTCAAGCTTTAAAGTAATCATGAAAACAATGAATTATTGTATTGTTGTAACTTACAAAATTTGAAGCATCCCATAATTTGGTTATCTTCTACTAATGCATAAAATGCATTTTTTCATTATGATTTTATGAAAATAAGGTATTGAGACATATTAAAATGAAGGTTTTGATGTAATTCATAGTTTTATATATGAAGTTAAAACCGTAGTTGGTAACAGGTAGTGCATTTTACAAAGTTGAACGTGGATGGCTAAAATCTGTGGAATCTGTTGGATTTAACAATTGAAGCAACCTGATCCAACATTATGTAGAGAATGGCATTACATAACATAAGCGGAACCAATTATCTTTGTCTAGAACAAACAAGGTAATGTACTATGAGGACCACTATTTCTCAATTTGAAACAATTGTATTTATCAAAATATAAGTCACAACATCCTTGCTTGAAGGAAATTATATTTATTGAACAAAAATGCATTTTACCAGTTTACTAACGTGCAAATCATGTGACAACATCTATATGTTTTTTCGTCTGCATTTTCTACACCATTGCCAATCTTTTTCTTTAGCCATATTTAAGAGCAACAAATCATCTTTCTCTCTCTCAGAAGGTGACAATTTCTCCATGTCATAGAAATCCAAACCCACATGCCATGACACACTGAAGTGAGCACAAAACAACCTTTTTATTCAGGGCATTCTGAATCTTTAATAAAAACAATAGTTGCTCTAGTTGAACTTCCTACTTCAAGCACATCCTTCAACAAGAGTGTCGAGCAATCCTTAAAAGGGAAATAGAACCTCTCAGAACTAGGAATCTCCTCTTCCATTAATTCCAGACACCATTCCTCTAGGATTTATTAGGGAAGGATCAATTGACACTATTGAGGACTCAAGTACTCCTTGGAATTGGGCTCAGGGAAATGAGTGGTTGCCATTTTTTCTTGCAGTTTTCTTTGGATATGCAAGCCCGTGTAAGTAGAAAAAAACCTGTGAGAAAAAGCCATGCCATCGAAAAACTTAGATGGGTATGTGGCTTCTAAACAGATGCCAATTGACATTATTGAGGAGTCAAGTACTCACTGCAATTGGGCTCAGGGCAATGAGTGGTCACTATTTTTTCTTGCAGTTTGCTTTGGATATGTAGGACCGTGTAAGTAGAAAAAAACTTGTGCGAACTAACCATGCCATCAAAAAACTCAGATGGGTATTTGGATTCTAAACATATCTTGCATTGTTCTTTCACAAGAGGGACATCTTCAATTCCTTCAACCACTTCCTTCCCTTCCCTTCTTTCCCTTTTGGGCGAGGGAATCGATGGGAACCAACATCTTTTTCCTTCTCGGGCATTTACAAAATGAATCTTGAGGGTAAAACAAGTAGAAGCAACAACCACACAATTGAAATTTCAAAAGTAAAAGAAAAACTAACATTCCTACAAATAATTGAATGGCCTTGAAGAATGAATACACATCTAGGTGGTATCATCTTCTGATCGAGTAGTGGAATTGACTGGATCTGAATGTGTTGGAGAAGGAACATTTGTAGATTTGGATATTGTCGGTTCATGTGCAAGCTGCAATTGAGATTTAGATGTTATCGGTTTCCTCTTCAAGATGTAATTGAGATGTATATGATGAGTGAGAGAAATCCATGACTTGAGACAAAACCATGACTTCTTCTAGTTGAAGTTGCAGAGCATGGTCATCCAAAAATGCTTTCACAAATTTTTCTTCCACTGATGATGTAGGAGTAGGATTTTCAAGTCAGTTTTCCCCTCTTCCAGTGAATTAAGGGTTTCAAGTCGGTGAAGGAGATCTTCTAGTGAAGTAGAAGTTTCGAGTCTGTGAAGAGAAGATACATGTAGAGAAGATTCATTGATTGTGAGCAATAGATGGCAAGTTGCTATAGGCTTCGGACATACGACGAAAGCCTTAAGAGGAATATTATCTTAAAAGAACGCCTTCATTGTAATCAATTGACACGAAAAACACTCCTGCTACTGCCCTTGCTCTCCGACCTAAAATCATCTGTTGCGACGATATCCTCTGCAATATATTCTCACACATCAAAATAAAATAATTAGCCATGTAAAACTTATTGTATAAAAATCATACGGAAAATGCATGTGCCTACATAGTCTATTTGTTTTTTTCCCTTACAGTAATGGAATTGTTAATTAATTACCTGGAAGTCATTGAAGCAATTCCACACGGCTTCGTTGTCAGCTAAAAAAATGAAATATTTCAATCGTTCTAGCTATTCAATGGCACCAATATTTTGCAACTTCCAACATTTATCAGTTGTAAACTACTCCAAGGAACTGAGATGTGCCAGAATTGGAAGCTTTTCCATCTCACAATGCCTGCTTATCCCTAGCTCTTTAAGCTTTTCCAGATCGAAAATTCTAGTTATCCTCTTCAATCTTCCACAACCCGACTGATCCAGGTGGATATTGGTGGCCACCCACCTATTCCAACTAGATCCTCTTGTCATTTCTTAGTTCATCACGTTCTTCTGTACTTCTTTGTAATTGTGGGGTCTACACTTTTAGGGCCATCTGAATCCCTACACATATTCTAGGTGGATACTGGTGGCCTCCCACCTAATCCAACTGGCTTATTTTATATGTTTTCATGTCAACACATCTTGATGTACTTCCAAGGCTATTTTGGGGCTCTAAACAATGTTTTTTTGGCTTTTCACATTCAAACTATAGCCAAAGTTATATTTTTATGGTGTAATACGTATTTCTTGAAAATACCTTTCCAACGAGCTATCACACACCTAAAACAAAGATCGTATGCAAAAGTTACGACCCCAGGAAGTTAATGTACTAACTTACCCAAACGAGGCTCACATGACTTTTGGTGTTTCATCTCCTAGGGTTAGGTTTTTGGATGTCTAGGGTTTTTGCATTCATGTTTATCATAAAAAATCCTTCATATCCTCATTGTAATCATCTTCTTACGAATGAACGCAATCGTCACATCTCTTCTCAAAGATAAAGCTGCCACCATTCTAGTGAGTCTTGCACTCTCTATTTTTATAGTCTCTTTACAATTCTTTCATTAATAGAAATCAGGTATTATTGTATTTCTCTGTTTCTGGAAATTTTCATGATTATTTCATTTTAATTTATTTGCTTTCATTTCATTCTAGAAATAATCTGGATCAGTGGTATCAGAGCAAGATTCTCTTGATCGTTTTTCAGTGCATGTTCTCAACGAGGTCTGAGTATAGCCAATTGGGTCTCGAGCTTGTCTCTCTTGAGGACAATCACTCTCGCACGCCAAATAAACCCTTGATGGTGGCATAAAATAAAAAACGACATAGAAAAAGATTCTATAAACTTGTTGCTTGAGAAAGCTCTCGCATGACAGAGGGACAGAATGATGGAGAATTTTGCACACATCCTTCAATGCCTGCCGATAGCAACATACGCATCTTCATCAAGTGGCCATTTTGGAGGAACCTCTCCCTTCAAGGTACAAGTTAATTTGTATATTCCCATATTTGAAGGTCATATAGATGCAGATTCCCTATAAAAATAGTTAAATCTATTAAAAGGTTATTTCTTTGTTCAAAATTTTTTCGACATGGAAAATATCACCTTTGCACTCCTCAAGGCTCTCCCCCATGTCAAACATTGGTGGGAAACTTATTGGGAGCAAAGTTCCACGGAGGAATTTGGAATATATGGGGTTGAGCCCACTTGAGATTTTTTTGTGGATGCAATCAAAGAACAATACTATCATGTTGATAACTATGAAGACCAGTACATGAGATGGACCCCACTGCGACAAGAGAAGAGCCAAATAGTACCAGAGTTCACAAATACTTTCCATACCTTGCGCACCAAGATGGGTATCAAAGACTTTGAGCGAAACTTGGTTCTAAAATACCGTGGGGCTCTGCATAGGTACATCCAAACCGAAATGGATTTCCTAAACATCTCATCATTGAGAGTTGCCTATCAATATGCTGTCAAAATCGAGCAAAAATTTAGGCACCAACAAAAATGGGAATTTGGGTATGCAAATCTGCAACAACCAAAGCATGGTAAAGATGACCCTAACCAACAACCTCTAGAAAACTAGTCCAATACACGAGACAAAAAAGGTAAAGGGAAGATGAACAAAGACACTGGGAACGTGTGACTTCCACAAAATCCCCTGGCACAACACCGATGAATGTCGCTCGAAACAATAATTGGTGGTTGAGGTCAAAGACACGTAGCCGAACCCTGATTCAAAATCCGATCCAGAAAATATTAAAAACAGATAGATCATCTACGCATACCCCACTACTATTTTTGCGACCACAAAAATTCAACCAAAAGAATCAGTAGATCCTGAAGAGGGGGAACGCCTCTTCCATTCACAGATGTGGGTGAAGGGGACCCAGTTGCATTTCATTGTTGATAATGGTAGCCAAAAGAACGTCATCTCAATGAAGGCCATCAAACAGTTGGGGTTGTCAACAACACCACACCCATAGCCATACAACATCGGGTGGCTTCACGAGGGATGAGATCTCTGTGTCATCCAATAGTGTCGCCTTTCCTATGGCATCCAACCCTTCAAGGATGAGGTAGTGTGTGATGTTGTCCCTCTTAATGTATGTGATGTTGTTTTGGGCCAACCATATATGTGGAGACGTCATGCTTTCTATGATTCTAGACCCCATAGTGTCATTATTACTCTGGGAGGTTAGCTCTATAGGATACCAGAGGTAGTTCCGACTATTGCTTCACCAAAACAGTGTCGCAAGGTAATCTCTCATACTGCAAAATTGATCCTCTTCACAGTATGTTCAAAGGACACACAAAAGACCGCTACGACCATTGCATCCTCAACACCTTCTATCCAAAAAAAATAGATTGTCACATAGAAAGAATATACGATCAATTCACCTACAATGGTGCCTACATAATTCCCCATCAAACCCATAGACAATAGGTTGGCAGAGCATATTCAACCTCCCCAGCAACAGGTTTGTGACAATCTTCCATAGACCAGGCAACACAACTTCTCCAACAAGGCACATAGCTCACCAAGCTTCAGATTCAGAAAATCCTTTCCCCTCTTCCCCGGGAACTCAACACAATGGAGACCATTTCTTCCTTAGGGGGGATGATTGATCCAGGTCGATATTGGTGGCCACCCACCTGTTCCAACTGGATCCTCTTGTCAGTTCTTAGTTCAACATGTTCTTCTGTACTTCTTTGTAATCTTGGGTTATACACTTCCATGGTTGTTTGAATCTCTACACATCTTCCAGGTGGATACTGGTGGCCTCCCACCTAATCCAAATGTCTTATTTTGTATGTTTTCATGTCAGCGCATCTTGTTGTACTTCTAGGGTAGTTTTGGGACCCTAAACAATGTTTTTTTGGATTTCCACAGTCAAATTATAGACATAGTCAGAGTTTGATGGCGTAATGCGTAGTTCTTGAAAATATGTTTCCAACGGGCTATCACACGCCTAAAATGGAGATCGTATGCAAAAGTTAAAACCTCGGAAAGTTAATGTACTAACTTACCCAAATAGGGTCCACATGAATTTTGGCGGTTCATCTCCTAGGGTTATCTTTTTGGATGTCTAGGGTTTTGGCATTCATGTTTATCATAAAAATGCCTTCAGAGCCTCACTGTAATCATCTTCTTGCGAATGAACGCAACCATCACATCTCTTCTCAGAGATAAAGCTGCCACCATTCTAGCCAGTCTTGCACTCTGTATTTTTACAGTCTCTTTACAATTCTTTCATTAATAGAAATCAAGTATTATTGTATTTCTCTGTTTCTGGCAATTTTCATGAGTATTTCATTGTAATTTCTCTTCTTTCATTTCGTTACAAAAATAATCCAGATCACTAACATACAAAGGAATTCTAACTTTGAGGGGAGGGTTAAATCGACTTCAACTAAATCTCCGTTCTCTCCAAGGTTGAGAGTTTTAAGAATTGACCAAAGTCTTCATTGATTGATGTCTTACTTACTTTTGTGTTCCGTAGAGTTATATCTTGAAGGCTACGCATACACATACACTCCAATGTGAAAAAGGGAAAATTATTGAACGCTCCATTAGACTTGTTTAGATAGGGAATTTCTTCCTCCGCGCCTCCAAATTCTTTTGCTTTTGAATTTGTAAAAACCATTTCGGTTATTGGACAATCCTCCACCTCCAAAGCTTGAGGATTAGTGAGCTCTCCAAATATTTATTTTGGAAGATGATCCAAGCCCGACCTCCTATCGTTAAATTTGTTAAGAGACCCAATTTTCACATACATGCGGGTAAAGACTTCATCCTTTTGCAACCTCCTATTAAAAGAACACTTAAACGTGTCAAGTTCCCCAAAGAAGATGGTAAACTTGTCAAGGAATCTCTTCCTATAGTTAGGCATTCCAAGCTGTTTAACTTTATAATTTGATTTAGTACTTCCTTATTGACATTAATTCTGAGGAGACAAAGCATCCTTAGAGAATCCTAATATGTGGATTGAGTCTATCCAAACGATAGGTTGCAGGGCTCGATTCTGAGACTTGCACACTCACTTAGATAAAGATATTGAAATTTTCAAGATATTGAAGTTGTGTTAGAGAACTAAATGACTTCGGTAACATCAACAACCGATTTCAACCATGGAAGTCTATATGCTCCAGGTAACATCAACCTTTTGAGCACATAAATAAAATTTTAAAGAAATCAAAGTAATTTCTTATTTTTATTAAGGATCAATATCCCACCATCATCACTTTTGACTAGAAAATGTGGAGAGACATATGTAGGAGCCACATATTTCTCATTAGCATTGACTTGACTCTCTTTGTTCTTTTGCAATGTTTTGACCCAATTTATTGGTGATATTTCATTGTTCCTCACAGACGTAGGACTAAAACCATTTGAGTAAAAAATATTGATGATATATTTGGGTTTGATGACATATTTGGGTTCAATAGATTGCATTCTTGTTAATTATACCTTCATAAAAATTAGAAGAATGACACATGTTTGGTATTCAAAGTCTATGCATCTTTTGAAGCATTGTTTATGCTTGGGTAGATTATCCTATTCATATAACCAGTGGCAACATCCTACCTAGCAACGACAACAGACATCACCTTTACACATTGAAACCTATTCTCAAAACTGGTTGCATATTAATTTTTTCACACATGATATCAACTTTGAGGGTTCTTATCCTTCATTTTAATGTCTACTTAACAAGGTATGAAAGTTATGAAACCAAAATAATATGTAGTTATGAAAATTTTACAAAGTATCACCCCCTTAAATGTCGCCTTCAACATAATTAGATTTCTATTTTGCCATATGGTATATTTTGAAATGGAATTATTATTATATTTAATATGAAGGCATCATTTTGGGACTTGCTTGCGAAACCTATGGTCCAAAAACGTCTTTACCCTTGTTTTCATAAATTTTCCCACTAGTTCTCCCATCCACATGTTCTTTCATTCTTCCACTATCTTAGCCTAGTGTCGACCATGTAGCTCTCAACAAACTTCCTAAATTGCTTTGCTTTGCTTCTTTTGTCTCCATCGTCGTGGTCCTCTGGATTGGGTTGCATAACTATCCATAGCTAAAGCTAGAGCTGATCCTCCATACACAGAGTTAGAGTCGGTTGGTTGCCTATGACATCTATAACAGCCTTTGCAAATCCAATGAATATTTTCAAACCTTAGGAACACGACTCAAGGAGTTTTTTTTTCATCATAGAAATACTTCCCACCTCGTGAAGGCTTATGAGAGTTGTTGGAATATCATATTAAAAGCTACACAATGAGGAATTTACTAAGAAAATTTTACTTTGAATTGGGGGTATGAGGACAACATAGACTCGTTAGACTATATGGGGATCAAGATAGGGTGGATGAATTGGATCCATGGATTTCCAAATCCAATACTCAATTCTCCATGTCATAGGGTACTTTGTACATAGTTCAAATTATCTTGAAATGCCAAATCTATTCATTCTTTCAGGTCACATGGGAACATGAGGATGATAGGGGGTAGTTAGGTCACATGAGGACATGGGGATGATAGAGAGAAGTCAGGTCACACGGGGAGCATAGTGGGATATATGAGTCAGATGCAGTGATTTCCAAATCCAAGCCTTAGTTCTCCATGTCATTGTAAATTAACTTAAAAAAAATGTGAAACTTTTTGTAATTTTGCAACAATTAAATGTAGGAAAGTTGTTACAGGAAATATAACTTTCAACACTACTTAATGTGTCCACCATGTTTCACTCTCTATTAATCCTTCCCATGTATTCATTCTCTTAATTCAAATGGGGGCACATGCATGATAGGGACCAATTCGGTCAATCAGGGATTGCAACGGGGTGAATGAACCAACTACATGGATTTCCAAATCAAAGACTCGGTTCTCCATGTCACAAGGTAATTTGCACATGGTTCAAATCAGCTTAGAATGCCCAATCTATTCATCCTTTCAAGTCACAGAGGGACATGGGGGAAGAGGGCACTCAGGTCACACGGGAACCGCAATAGGGTAGATGAGTTGGATGCATGAATTTCCAAATTCAAGCTTCAATTCTTCATATCACTGTAATTTGACTTAAAAAGAACTATGAAACTTTCAATAATTTTGAAACGACTAAATGTGGGAAAGTTGTTATAAGAAATATAACTTTAATCACTACACAAATAAAAATACAATAGCTATTTATTCATAACAAATAGACAATAACAAAAAATAATTACGTGCTCAAATATAATGCATTAAAAAAACCTACCCTAATTTCCTTCTATGTTCCATTACACTTTCTTTTTTAATATAGTAGTATCTATATTATGTCCGAATAAGAAAGTACAAGCAATGTGAAACATGCCTCGAGGGAAACTCGTACATGTTAGTCCAATAAATACTTGGACTTGGAACCATAGTAAATTGTATCATAGAATGTCTGACATTTATCTATAACTAGACTAGATATGGACACAACATATATACCATTTCAACAGTTTTTGTAAAGCCTAGCCATATCTATTAGAAAAAAAACTATGAGTATGATTCAACATAATTCAAAGGGTCGAGTAGGGAGCTACCCTTTCTAGATATCAATCACATCTTCATCCTCTTCATCTAGCCTAATGAGATTGGATGAAGTTCCCTTCGGGGTAGAAGTTTGGTCCTTAGTTGTCATTGGAGCATTCGGGTTTGTTGCTCTACATGTAACCACTATCTCCACATTGAACACAGTCTTGCATATTGCATCAAATTTCTTATGAAGCAAGTTCAAGTCCTAAATGATGGCATGTTGCTATTGACCATTTTCCTCTACAATTTGCGTTATGAAGGCTTTATTAAGCCAATGCAATTCTATATCTTGAAGACTTTTGTATCCCTTGAAGACTTTTCTATCCCTTGACCTAGAGAGCATGCCTTTAAAAAAGAAGAAGAAAAGTGCAAGTGAGACAATTTTGATATTTTTAATATATCAAATCGAATAAAGCCCCATGTTATGTGGTACTATTCCAATCTCGAAGCATATTCCTCAAAATAACTCAGGTTTGAGGTCAATGGGAAAACGTGTCTCTATCTTCAAGAGTCCTAGTTTTAATGACTTCATGGTATTTTAAGTATGAGTAATAAGTTTGTAATGTAGTTTTTTTTTTAAATTATTATGGTTTAAAAATACTTATTATATATTGGAAGATTATTTATGGTGATTTGATTAAAAAACATTTGTATTTAGAAAAAGTGTAAGCTTCTCAATTAAGTGTAAGTTTGTTAATTAATAGAAAATATAATTGTTTTAAAAAAATAAATTTTAATATATATTATTTATATTAGAGTCTAATGATTAAATTTTTATGTATACCTTCGTAGATTTTAGTAGTCAAATGGTTGTGCCGAGGGGGTCCCTTTGTCCCACAAAACAAGGGGGTCTCATACACTAGTTTGGTGTCTAGCTTGGCCATGACCTTGAAAATAGATTATTATTATTATTATTATATGTTTTTATAATTTATTGTATTTGTTTTTGGTAAGAGGTTACATTGCAATTGGGGGTAGTATATGGTTTTATGTATGAGGCTAAGCTAGATGTTACTAGAAAGCACATGAACCCATTGGAGGTAGCCTTGACGATGACCACAATGGAAGCTGGCTTTCTTGCGGATACTATCTCAGCTAAAACTGCCTTGTGGTCCTAGATTAAGACCTACAACTGTGTTTGATAGGCTAAGAGTGAAAGTTTTCCCCCATAGGAAACAACAATGGGTTATTTCAGGTAGCCTTCTTTTCCTTGAATAACAGAGATGAGTCAACTTGCATTTGTGGATATCAATTAGTGATGGTTGTCCCTAGTGCTGATTGATAACTAAGTTATGATACGTTTTACCGCCTTCAATTTTTTTTCAATTATATATAAATTTACAATTTAATAAATGTTAATGCTTGTATTATTTTTCTTGACTTGCAAAATTATTTTTTGTCATGTTAAAGCAACTTTAGACAACATCAAATATTAATCACCATGTTGTTAGTCTTTGTAGGGCATATAGTTATCGCCCTATGCGATTGATTTGCATGTACATTGATCTAGTTAAAAGCCTAAGGTCCACATATTTTTGTGTTTTCTTAGCAATAAAATCTCAGATTTTATTTAGGAATTCAAGGTTAATTCCTCTTCCCATTGGTATAGGAGGTCTGATTAGAACCATATCCCCTTTACTTGCCAAAGTTTCTTGGAAGATAAAAATAAAAGAAAAAAAGAATTTGTAGAGACTCTTGACATGTCGAGACACTGATAATAGTGTGGTGGATGGGGTCTTTAATACTACATCTAGATTGTGAATAGTTTATTGTAATGGGAGAATACATCCAACATTGGTACTCTCCTCCTTATTTGAACACCCCTAACCCTATAGAGTATATCAAAGTTTGAATAGTTTTCCAATGCTTGTAGATGAGAGAGCTATTGTGATAGCATGTGTTGTTCTTGATAGTATTTTCTGAATGTAGACATGAAACTAGCAACATCTATTTTTGATAACCTAGACATTCAGGTTCTTCATGATAGTTATTCATAGAAAAAAATGGTTATGGTTTTGCTTAACATCAAATTTCAATACTGATTCATTTTGTAATAATATTTAACCAGATTTCAAAAGTGTTCAAAACAAGTTCAAAATTACAAATTGAAGGTCAATGCTTTGGAGAATTATGTTTGTAAAGAAATATAGAATTAGTGGACTATACCATGGGGAGAAAATAATAATCTCATTTCTTTGAATAGCCATTTGAATTTTAATAATCCAAAGAATAAGGTTGAACTTCTTATATTAAAATCTTCCTTTTTTTTATTAAAATTCTTTCTTTTAATATTCAACATAAATTCAAATTGATATTTTTTTATAGGTCTTAAATAATGCCTTCGAATTTGAAATTAAAATTAAATCGACACACTTTGTTTTTATGGAATACACAATTCGGGAAATCCTCCAAGTACTTCCCGGTAAAGTGGACAGTTGCATTTGTGGCAACTTAACCCTATGGGGACATCGAGCAAGGTCCAATATCTATAAAGGCATCCTGCCGAGGACTTGACCTTGTGACCTCGTATTTGTAATTCACAACACTCAATTGTTCAAGCTAACCCACCGAGCTAACTTAGCACATTTATATTTCTTTATATGTTGTTTTTAACCAATATTTGATTTAGATTTAAAATAATGATTGAACTTATTTTTTAGGCTTCACACTAGGTTTCTTTCTTCACTTAGACTTTTCACCTTTCCCTTGATTGACACCAAGAGATTAATTTTATAACCCTTTAACTGAACCTTGAAATATATTTTTAATAATAATATTTCACCTTTTTAAAAACATATGTTAAAAATGTAAATAACTTCCTGCTTTATTTACTTCAACAATAAATTTCTTATAAACTTTAATATTTCTACCTTTAATATCATTTTAATACTTCTGCCTATTACTTATATTTTTGCATTATCCATTTTTCATTTAGAACTTATCACCTTATTCAAGTTACCAATATTTTGACTTATTCACTTTTAAGTGACTTTTTATAAAGGTGTTAGCTAAGCCTTCTATCTTTTGGTGTTTTTGGCCAGAATCTGATGATGTAAATATGGACAAAAACATTGTTTTTTGTTGTCTAAATTGCATTTTTGAATGCATAAATGGATCCAACGTGCTGAAAAACCCCATGTGGCACTCAGATTATACAAACTTAGTCACTCAAATCTGCAGATCCAACCATTCCTCACTGACTTTCGGGCAACATCAAACAAAAAAAATAACCAGAAAAGAACCAAAAAATAGAACGTTTAGACTACACTTTTTATAAAACTTGTATTATCCTCCACCTAAAGAATGATTTTCATTAAATCGTTTTCGTCACAATCCTATAGCCTTCTTTTATTTTTACAACTTATATATATATATATATATATATATATATATATATATATATATATATGGATTCTCTTGATTGACATCATACTTCTTAAAGTGTACTTTAAATAACTTTACCTTTTCATGTGCACTTTAAAAGCACTTGTAAACTTTCCTTTTTAATTACCTTTTCCTACCATGTAGGTTGCAATTCATTTTACTTATGCCAACTATAAAATCTTTGTTTGACTAAATACTTCTTAAGGTGCAATTTAAAAGCACTTAGAAACTTTTCTTTTTAATTACCTTTTTCTTAGTATGTATGTGACAATTCACTTTATTTATGCCAACTATGAAATCTTTTGATTTTGGAACATTTCTTATTATTTGAATAAAGAGTGGACCACAAGTCTGGAGTAATTAAACTCCTTATTTTCTCCTCATTTTTGAAATAAAAAAATTGACCATAGACCAACCAATTTCTTAAAGAGTGGGTCATAATGACATTATATAGTAATCCCATATATCCATAAATAATATTTATTCATGAATGCATAAAGTAATCCCATATATTCATAGATAATATTTATTTATTATATGAATATATATGAGAACGATGATTGATTAAGTGCAATAGACATATATATAAATAATATAATAGGTGATACTTCATGCGCTTTGAAAATGGCATGAATTATCATTATTGCACATTAATGATTACATTACATAATAATTGTCCTATAACTACTAATACATGATCCTTATTTATTACATAATAATTACTACATTGTAACCCTAGTTGTAATATACTCTAGGTATATTACAAAAATCCATATATTATGTAAATACGATAATGATGGTTTATGTTCATGCTTCATAGCCAAGTTGAAAAAGTAATGTGAAAGAAGGATTTCTAAACTTTCCTTTAGTGATTATTGGTATCTGTGAGATCCATGGATAACACCTCTTATTTCTTTTAAAAAAATTTCCATGCCTTGTTGAATGCAATTAGAATGTCCCCTATGAATAGCTTGTTATTTTTGTAACATTGAACATGGTTTTCAAAAACATCCAAAATCATTTTTATGGACTGTATATGATGGCCATTCATCTATGCTAATGAATTAATGGGAAGAAGAAAGAAGAAGATAAATATCACATTCCTTCTCTACCTTAATACCCATTTCATAAAAGTGAATAAATTTACCTATACTAATTACTTCAAACATGGTAAAAACAAGAATTTGAAATACAAGTGCTTACCCATATCCCTATTAGCTCAAAATAAAATACATTTGAAAGGTAAAGGTCGTAGCCCCCAGATCATGTGCTAGATGTTAATAGGAGATGTAATAGAGTTGATACAATCACATGAGTCTTGAGATAGAGAAAGTACCATCAACCATTATGGACAGGAGGTTAGGATACACCTCCAATATACTAGGGAGATATGGAGTTACCCCTTTGAATCATTACATGAGGTTGAGGCCGAAGGTGCATCATTGTTGCAATTGGAAACGATTATGTAATTCATTGTATAAATAACAAGCTCTGTACTAATATATCCTCCTTACAAAAGTATGGGCAATTGTCATTAATTTACCTTAACATGCTATCTCACTCTCTACATTAGCTACCCCCTTCACTTGCTATCACTCTCCATTTTCAATTGTCATGGATGAGAGTTTTCTAATCATTGGGAAAAGCTACACTTTAAATTCCAAGAGGAACATATCCCTAAGTCAAAGAGTTGAGCCTGGTCACTATGTGAAGCAACCTATGGGATGTTCGGGAAAACATACCATGACCCTAGAGGAGGAGAGTAAGGATTTAGATAATGAGGTCAATGTGCTCCTTTAATTTTGGAATGGAACAAACATATCCATTCCTCTTTCAAGCACAATCACCTAGTGGATGCATATGGGGTAGCAAGACTGGAGAAAGAATCTTGGTTGGACAACAATGGAAAATTATTGGAAGGAAGCTCTCCCTCTAAGATCCATCTCATGGATCCCATGCATACTAGAGGTTGGTGCATCTTGTTTAAAGAACCTTTAGCATGATGTGGCACATGCACTCATTCATGGCCTCCAACATTGATGCCCAAAGAAAGTACAGACACCTAGTCTATGATATTCTTTCTTATCTAGAGCTTACCCTTCCGCATATCACTAAGGACTTGGAAACATAGGACATGAATCTCCTTCTCACTCAAATAATGAACCCATATTCCTCTACATGGCCACCCAAGATGCTAATGTAAAATTTGGAAATCTAGGAGTTGATTAGTAAGATCGCACTTCCAGTCTTAGTAGGATTTCTATTTTTGCTTAAATGTTTACACTATCTGGTAAAATTATCTACTTTGATACTCTACTATAAGAGAAAAAATTCTATGCTTTTCTTCCCATTCTTTTAGTTTCAGAATAACTTGTTTTTTTTTATCCTTGTTACCATACAAATTTAAGAACTCAAAACAGATCCCTTCTTTGCCTATACAAACAATGTTATAATTCTATATAATTTTGTTGTCTTAATAAAAGAATACCCTACTTTTATCGATAAAAAATGTAAAGATTTCAACAAACAAGTTTGATTTCACATTTCCATTAAGAAATTTCTCCTTTAGAATCTGTAATGCTTTTCCCAAATTTCCCTTACAAAATTCTCTCCCTTGTTGCAATAGAATAATATATTTATATATTGGGATTCTGCATGTCCTATTTTGATATGGTTTTACAGATATTTTTGTCTACTTTTAAAACGAAATCTCCAAGGCATTGGGTGGGTCCCTCTCTCAAAGTGTTAGATGAATTTCCACCTATTTTCTTATTGGATATTACATACTTAACCTTTGCTCACCATTTATTTTCTTCCTTATAGGGTCCTCAACATGAAAAAAAAACAATTAACGAGTGGATTTGTAGAAAAATGAAAGCAATTGCACCAGACCAATCATAACATTCACATCAAACCTTCGAAATTGATAAAAAAAAGGGGATGAACAACTCTCGTTGCTCTATAGTTTGAACTGTCTAGGTATCGGTAGAGTGACTTGTTCTTTTGGATTTGAGTTCGATAAAATATGTTGTTTCAAAGCAATGCAGATCCTTTTTTAGTTTTAGGATCTACGAGTTAATATTTCCTTGTGAGGATTGTTATAATGATGTAGTCTAAATGTTTTATGTTTTAATTTATTTTTTATTATATATTTTAATTATTTTTGACTAAAATCTGATAAAAAATTATTTGAATTATAAATTTTAGTTGTTAAATTTTCATAATCCATATGCTCTAAGGGTTTTTTAGTGCACTGAATTCATTTATATATTTAAAAATGAATTTTAAACAACAAAAAATTATAATTTAATCAACAATTATATGGTTGGATTTTGACAATATTACCGAAAATTAAACAAAATGTAAAACATTTAAATTATACTTTATTATAACTATAAAATAATCTTGTTGATAAAACTATATCTTTGATTTATCAAATCATGATTTGAAAGTTGTTATAACTACTAAATAATTTATATATTTATGTGTATTTTGTTATAACTTCAATAACTTTTGATCTTAATAATAACTAAGTGATTAAGATTCAAACATCTATGCCATTTTTTACATATGATGAAATTTAATATGATAGACATGAACACATATATGAATTATGAGACCAATCATGTTGTTCATATCTCCTTTTACATTATCTTACAATAATGTATTTAATCTATATATTCTTCTCTCGTTTGTATCTATTCTTTAT
>SNQJ01S0046604.1:55533-73788 GCA_010110895.2 Picea sitchensis | reverse complement strand
TGTATGCGAATGATAATCAATTCAATGCAAAATTTCTCCTGCCAACTACCCTTTCAGATCAAGGAGATTCAGACAAGAAAACGCAGATTTCGCACAAACAACACACCCTTTTGCAATCAAACAAGAGAAAGAAAACCAAAAACACAAAAGGAAGGAGAAGGAGATTGGATCAGATGACCTCAAAGAACCAAATGAGAAGAGTTACAGACGTCTAATGTCCTTCACTAGAGTTCTCGCTCAGTCGGATACGAGAGAAGAAAGCCGGGGATCGATTTCAAGCTCTCAACAGAAAAAACTCAAAAAGAATGAAGAAAGGCATAAAAGATGAACAATAAGGTGTTTAATTCTCAAGAGGAAGCATGTCAAAGGTCAAAGGAAGCATCATTGAATCACAAAGCAGCTTAGCAAGTGAAGAAATAGGGTCTGGACCTCTAAAAAATGGAAATTTTGAAGAGATTTTGGGCAAAAGAGGGCTGGCGCTCTGGTATAAGGGCCACCAAAGCATTATAAAGCTCTGTCCAACAACTTAAGGGAGCGCTAGCACTCTGCTAACAAGGCAGGGGAGCGCTGGAGTCCTAAAGCTCAGAAAAAAGTCCAAAAAACCCAAAATTCAGTTAAATTTTGACAATCAGGCTGAGTGTGATGGAGTGAAGAGTCAATCAGCAAGTGAAATCAGATAAATGGGGTGAACAAGGTATGAAAACAATCAGGTAAGGCAAGGTCTATGAGGAAAAAACAAAACAAAGAAAGTTTTGATTCGTCCCCAGTGGAGTTGCCAGTTTTTGTTGTAGGAAAATCTCCTTGCGGACAGGTAGATTGCCTCAAAGAGCTAGACCCTTAACTCTAAGACAGAAAGTGCTTAACATGGGCACTGACTTCCTTTCAGATCTATCCAAACTAGTGCATGAGGAGAAGGAGAACAAAAGTTCCTTTTACTGGCGTTTGTCCCTGCACGCTCCGAGTTGAGCTCCAATCTTTCGCTCTTCGATAAGCCCTGTAGACAAACAAAACATGACTACTTCCTACTCTATAAAAATTAGTCTGAAATAGGTCTATCTACTAAAGAGACTAATTCATGTGAGATTGAACACGAATTAGAAATAAATAGACCAAGAAAATTATATTAATGAGGACAAAACATTGCTTACAACCATGGATGAATTGCAACAGCTTCATCAAGTCCTCCTTGTCTAACCCTTGCTCAAAAGATCCACGATCCGAATGATGATAGCTTCACTGATTGCTCCCTATGAGATCATAGGTTTCTTTCTTCCAAAATATCTTTGTTCCAACACCACTTATGAGATCATAATTTTGGTGTGATTCTCCTTTTTCAGTCCCCTTTCACCATGAGAAAGATTGTTTATATAGCCTTGGAGAGGCTTAACAACTTGAGATATCCTTGGGGAAGTTGAGGATTTTCCTCCTTCAGTTGAGGATATGCCCTAAGATCATGGATGGACTAGGGATTCGAGCTCAATTTCCTTCCAAGAATGAAAGGATCCTTCCCTCATTCATCTCAACAACTCAACTGCTGCCCAGAATAGGTAGTGCTCCCTCAAAAGGACCATCAGAGAGCTGTAGCGCTCCCTAGTAGGATTTAGGGGGGCACCAGCGCTTTCAAAATCCATAGTGCTCCCTCAAAAGGGCCAGAGGATATTTATAACGCTCCCAGACAGTGTAAGGGGGAGCGTCGACGCTCCTAGAAGAGGTATAGGGGAGCGCTCCCCCTCCAAAAACTCAATTTTTGAGGTGCTTTCAGATGGCAAAAGGTTTGCAATCCTGCTGACTCATTTCTCCTCTTCCAAATCAAATGTTTGAGGTGTTTCAAGTGTCTTTATCATGTCTTTATAGGCACGACATAAGCAGCATGGCAGTATGCTTCCCTGACACTTGTGACACTTGTGAGCAACATGCGACACTTGCGACCTTGTGAGCAAAATGCGACACTTGCGACCTTTGTAATGACGACACTTGCGACACTATCAAAGTGAGTATTTTTTATGTGTAACACACAATAATGGCTAAATCATATCTACCGGTGATCAAAACATCATCAACATAGAGTACTAAAATCATCAAAGAGGCAACAGTCCTCAGCATGTAAACATTGCAATATGATTTACATCTAACAAAATCATGTGAAAGCATATAAGAATCCATATTTTCATACCATGCTCTAGGTGCCTTCTTGAGGCCATAGAGTGACTTCTTTAGTCTGCATACTAAAGATTATTTTTGAATGAACCCATGTGGCTGCTTCATGTAGATATCCTCTAAAAGATCACAGTGAAGAAAATCATTCTTCACATCCATCTGGTGAACTTCCCATATTTTGGCTATGACAATGGCTAGAGCCAAGCGAATGGAGTCCATCTTTGCTACAGGAGCACAAGTCTCATCATAATCTATCCCATGAATATGTTGAAATCATTTTGCAACTAGTCTTGCTTTATACCTACTAACCTGACCATCTGTTGCTCTCTTGGTCCTATAGACGCATTTGAATATGACAAGTTTCCTCCTTGGTGGAAGTGGAACTAGATCCCAAGACTAATTCTCTAGGA
Organism: Picea sitchensis; assembly: GCA_010110895.2. Taxonomy (NCBI): domain Eukaryota; kingdom Viridiplantae; phylum Streptophyta; class Pinopsida; order Pinales; family Pinaceae; genus Picea; species Picea sitchensis. The sequence goes on along the minus strand of SNQJ01S0046604.1, from coordinate 71,221 downwards.
GTGATTCATACTCCCCCTGCATGGATGCTTTCCATTATGGATTTCCCATAGCCTTACTATAGGTTTGTGGATCTAAAGATTGAACCATATAGCAATGCATGGGCATCGCAGGTTCAGAATCTGAAATTACATGAGAGGGATCCTCATGTTGAGATCGAGTCCTCCTCGAATCCAATGGATTCGCTGCAAGGTTTCCTCCTGTCTGAAGTGTGGACTATGCCCACTTGGGCATATGATGAAGCTCCGACGTTGGCTCCTCATCTAGATGTACTACCTTCTCAACTCCATGTACATAATCCTCTGAATCTGAGTCTGAATCTGAGTCTAAATTTGAGTGTATGGAATCATCATCTCTGATGTCTAGAACTGATGGAGGCACAAGAGTATTTGCATGTTGCATTGGAGCTGCATGCAAAGGACTCTCTTCAAACTAAACACTACGCTCAATTATGAGCTAGTTGGTAGAGGGATCAATCAACATGTACCCCTTAACATCATCTGGATATCCCACAAAGATGTAAGGTGTTCTCTGTGGATCCAATGCTTTCCTATTTTCAGAAGGAATATGGTCCCATGCACGAGATCCAAAGATGTGGAAGTGTGTGACATCTGGTTTGTCACCTGTCCAAGCCTCAAAAGGTGTCATGTCCTCAACATATCTATGAGGAGATCTGTTTTGTATATAAAAAGCACAGTTAAGTGCCTCAACCCAAATATTGGAAAGAAGAGACCTCGCATGCAACATGCAATTGGTGATCGCCTTGAGAGATATGTTCTTCCTTTCAACAACTTCATTCTATTGTGGAGTGTATGGAACTGTATGCTACAACTAGATACCAGCCTCATGACAAAGATTTTGAACATCTTTGTTGATATACTCCCCCCAATTGTTTGTACGAAGGATCTTTATTTTATTCCCAGTCCGTGTTTCTACTAGAGCTTTGAAGTCTTTGAGATGCTAAAAAACTTTAGACTTTTTCCTGAGAAAATAAACCAAAGTATAGCGTGAATAATCATCAATGGATGTCAGGACATACCTTGCTTTGTTTATGGACAGATGTGAAAATGGACCTATGAGATCACTATGAACAAGATCCAAGGAAGAGGAGGCTCTGCTTTCCTTTCCTTTTTCAAACTTCTCTTCGGGATGCTTTCCAAGAATGAAGCCTTCACAAACCCCTTCAAAAAAGTAAATATTTGGCAAGCCTTTGACGATTCCTTGCTTGGAAATTTGTTGCATGTGCCTGAAGTTTAAATGACAAAATCTCTCATGCCATACTCTACTACTATCATCAACATGTGTTAGTAGTAGGGGGAGTTATGGTCAACAAACTTAGTGAATTTATTTAGCTTTGATTTGTGATCTACCTCACCCATTGCAATAATAGAGGTGTCATGCATGTCAAGTATAGAAACTGAATCTAATGTAAATTCAACCTTTTTACCTTTCTGATGTAAAACATTCTCAAAAATTCCACTAGGGAGTTCTACTCTCCCCTCTCCTGCTACTCCTACTGGAGTATCATCTCTCGTGACAATAAGGGGTCCTAAGCAAGAGCTCAAAGAAGTAAAAAATTCATCTTTTGTTGCCATATGATGTGATGCGCCAGAATCTATAATCCATGAATTAAATGAGGAATTAATTGCAACAAGAGCACAATGATTACCTTTTCATGCTAAACAATCTATATAATTATATTTGTTTTGTTATAACTTCAATAAAATTTTGATCTTGATAATAACTAGGTGATTAAGATTCAGACATCTATGCCATTTTTATACATATGATAAAATTAAATATGATAGACATGAACACATATATGAATTATGAGACCAATCATGTTGTTCAGATCTCCTTTTGCATTATCTTGCAATAATCTATTTAATTTATATATTATTGTCTTGTTTGTATGTATTCTTTATAATAATTTCAAGTAGAGAAATAACAATTCACGTGTATATATATATATATATTCGTTCAGAGAGGAAAGGCATGTATGTTTTATTTTATCGCATTTAAGACTCTTATTTTCAAAAACGATATAATAATTCCACCTTAGAGTAATTCAGTGTTGTTTCATTTTAAAAAATGATTTAATAATTCCACCTAAGAGTAGTTCACATAGGGCTTTTGAAAAATGTATTGATATCTCATTCTAATGTTCGCTAGATCACTTTATTGTAATTCATATCAAAAAATAAATGTTTTGCTTACTTTTAATATCGAAAGAATGACATATTATTAGTATTTTTAAAGAAAAAAATATTGTATTTTCATTAATATAAATAACAATACATAGTCAGATGCCAAAGGCATTCAATAATGTGTTTAATCCCCTATTATGACACTTATATATATTTGTTTCCCTAAATATAATTGTAAACTATATTAAGGAAGTTACATTTATATCTTCTTATTAAAAGGAAAATATGAAATTACAAGATTCAACAAAACTGTAGTCTTGAAAAAGTAGTTTAGAATTTTAGTTCAAAGGATATGGGTAGCTTCAATTGAGTGTCCAATTTTTTATTATATATGTAATGCAAGTTCCTCGATTCAACCTTAGTCCAAATTTTGAGAGTCCATCGACTGACACGTTCCCATCCCTATATATATCAGACAAAGATATATTTGAGAATTCTATGAGAAGATGATGTACTTCAACATATAAAGGTTGTAAGGTGAAATTTTCAAGAGAAATTTCCTTGTGCATCCATTGGATAACTAACATTTAATCACCTAATTTTTTAAGTTGAGATACACCAAATCCTAGTGCTAGCCTCAAACTAGTCCGAGGGCCATTAGTTCACAATATTTATTGATTTAATGACCAATTCCATCTTTGAAATACATGTTATGATTCTAAGTTAAATCTAAAATTCCTTTTTATCCTCCCTTAGGAGGGATCCTTTGTGATGTACTATCAAAGTATTCCCATGGGATGTCCTTGTTTACCACATCTATTTGAATCTGAGTGTTTATTTTTTCTTGAATATGTGGGTAAAAATTTAATATATTTAGGGCTTGGACTGCACATTTGCGAGGCAATGCCTCTTTATATTAAAAAAAATTCAAGCTCTTGGATAGCTAGACTCCCCATATTATGTTAAGAGGAACGACTATGATCTTGTTTGTATCCTTTTGGTACACTAGGAGCTAAAAACCTTTTCTATACCTGGACAGTTGCACAAATTTTCTTTAGCCCTATCATTCTTTCCACCTCTTTCCATACCTATTAGGTGTAAGAACATTATGAGATGATATATACTATTTTTTATTATTGTTGTTGACATAAGCTACACCACCCTGGACCAATAAAATTTTTCTTTTGAAGTACCTCCAAAGTGGGTTCCTTATTTTGTAAATGACAACCACAAGAAGATATTGTTTTCTGAAGGGCCATTTAATTTCCATATAGTACTTCGCCACCAGACCCAATGTCCTTCTCTTCCTTCTTCAACTAGTTCTTTGTAACTTATTTTGGGTACATATGTCCCTATGAGATTTAGTGACCAAATTAGTTTATCTTCTACTTCTCTTGACTTAACATTTCCATCTTTCAATATGTCCATGTACCTTCTCCATGACTTAGTGTATTCTTTCCCCAAACCTAACTCTTCCCAATATAGCCAATGTTGACGCCAAATTGTTGAACTTTCTAATTCATGACTTGTTTGAGCATATAATAACCCTTGCTTCTTACCTATTGTATAATCTCGGGGGGTAATATATGAAAAACTTTGCTTCCTACCCATGGATCAAGGCCAATTTGAAGTTTAGCACCCTTTCAATTTACCAAATCAACCATTTCCCAACGAGATGGAATGCATAGTTAACAACTTTCCAAATTATTGAAGCATTTTGTGCTTCTTTAAATGTATTTCTAACGTAGTCCACTGAATTAGGAGCAATATACTTTTCTCTTATTATATGTACCCACAAACCCAAATATTGTATGAATATCCACACATTTTTTGTAGCAAGTGTCTTAGAGAAGAGAAAGGGGTTCTTTAGCTCCCAACCTCCATTGGATTTTGGTAAAGGTATATTTTTACAAGAAGCCAACAAAAGACCTTTCTTCTTTTGATATCCTAACTAAATAAATTTGTAACGTAGTTGCCTGAAATCCTTTTGAAACCTGGGCATAACATATTATTAGCTACTTCCAAAACAACTGCACTTAGCAAATAACATCTACGATTTAATCTCCTCAATTGTATACATATGCCATCACCTGATTATTTATTGACTTTATTTTTATGTTGACACACTATTTGTTTTTATCAAATTTATTAATGTTGTAATTATTTATAAAATACATTTATTTTGATTTATTGTTTTTTGTGAAATAACATTTGGAAGAACCGAGGAACAATGATGGAGAGTGAAGCAGGTTGGAGTTGCAGGATCACGAGTAAGGGTTTAGAGATAAGGAATTTTCTTGAATGAACGAAAATGGCGATGACAGGGGTGGGAGCATCAGGAAAGCCATAATCATCAGGTCATCCCAAGGACAAAGGACAGAGGGAACAACTGACATTCAAGGATGCAGTGATAGGTAAAGCGCATTAGAGATCGGAGAATACTGAAATGGGGGGTGTAGGCAAGGACAGAAAGGAAAATACTGCGGGGAAAAAATTCATGGATCTAACAAAACAAAGGTGAATAGATACCATGCACGCACAATGAAAAATCCAAGGTATGAAGTGACTTAATCCAGTATTGGTAACTACATACAACACATGAAAGATCACACTTTAATAGGAAAATTCATGTGTATCTGGCCATCAAAAAAATCCCTCAATGTGTGGGTGAACTCTAGATGGAATATAAAAGAGAAAATAGATCTAAATTTGGGATCCAAAGGTTTCTTTGTAGCCATTTTTACTAATCCTGCAGACAAAAACAAGGTGTTTGATGAAGGGCCCTATTTTTTCAATTCTGTCGGTCTTCATCTTTACTACTGGACATAAAGATTTTCCCATGCAAGTGAAGACTTCACGACAACCCCAATTTGGACAAGGCTATACTCATTACCTCAAGAATTCTGGGAAATAGAGAAAGTGGAAGGCATAGGTAACACCCTGGGATCATTCATTAAAATATTTGAGATCACAAAGGATTACAAATACACCTAATATGTCAGGATCTGTGTTTATATGAATGTAGCATGAGCCCTCCCGGAAGTAATAACAATATCCTACTAGGACAATGAATGTGTTGATGTTTGGACAACATCGGGAAGACATTCTCTTAGAATAATAATTAATAATATGATTATTGATTATTAAATATCATATATAATAAAGTAAATGACAATAATAAATAGTTATTGATTATTCAAGGGACACATCCTTTCATGGATGGTCACCATATGTTCCCTATATATGGAACACTCGTCATTGTAATAATACATTGATCATATCTTATATGAATAAAAACAACATGGTATCGGAGCAGGACTGGGATTTACTCCCTCACAGGAGGGCCTAGGAAAACAAGGGAGATAACGACACAGTCTCAGATCTAAATTTTCTTTTGTGACGTGTGTTAACTGGAAAGTCGTGGAAATCTAGCTAGCGCCCATGCATTTTACCTTTGATTGAATTTTTACGTAGGAATTATTGACAAAGGTGGCGGCATGTGCATGAGACTGCAATAGAATATGTAAACTATCATTGAACGAAGAGGTCATTGTGGAAAAATGTGAGGCCTGAAGCCACTAAATTCTGCAACACCATGTTTCAAACAATCAACCTTGGGCCCGATCAATCAAGTTATATGATGCATCTAATGTATGAAGGCACCCCAAAAATGATCGATCAATGAGTAGTATCTTGGGCCAGAGTTAATGCCTTTACTACAAGTCTCTGAAAAGTGAAATTGTTGTTGTTGTGTGGAAAGTCAACATTTTCATGATTGGGAATTTGTCTCGGGCCAAATATAACTTCCTTTTTACGATTCCATGGAGAAGCAATATTATTGTTGTTGTAGAGGCGATGCCATGCTGAAACCTAAGTTTTGTGTGCAGGGTCAATATTCTTGTTGATTTGTTGTTGGAACGGTCTCTCCCAAGGATATTGCAGCCATATATGTGTGGAGGGCCAATAATTCTATTGATATATTGTTGGAACTTTGTCACCCGAGGATATTGCAACTATAATTTATGTGTGGAGGGACGATGCTATTGTGATGTGAGTACGTGGAGACCAAAAATTTGTGGAGGAAACACCACTGAACAACATATCTCTATGGAAATCCATATTGTTGTAGAGGTGGGCACATAGTGTTGAGATCAATAAAACCGATACTACAAGAGTATTAAAGACGAAATTATGTGGAGGCGACACCATCCTTGTGTGGAGAGGTGATTGTTTAAACATCATGGACGATCAACTAGTTGAGTGGGCTCTGCACCTAGGAAAATGGTGAGATGTTTAAGTGAATCCGATTGGAAGCGATGGATGGAGGTTACTGTTAGGGGTTTGGAATTCTCTATTCCATTGGATTCAAAGGAATTTTTATCTAGGAGGAACTATCCTAACATTGATTTTGAGCTTGTAAACATAAACCCTTTCAACCACTTGAAGAAGCCTCCTCCATTGAAAAATTGTCTCAATGAGTCTGGGTTAAATTTGTCTACTAAACCCTTTAATGATGCAATGGATATTTCTCTAGGTAATAAGAGGAGAAAGGAGTTGATTTCTTTGGACATCATGCTAGTAGCTATGTGCTACTAGTGGATTTCTATGTAGTCATGAGACTATAGTAGTGGTTGTGTACCACTGGACAATAGTTTTGTACTACTATGATATGGAAACAATTGTGTACTATTGGATGACATTGTAGTAGTTGTTTGTTAGTGGTTGACTGCAGCATAGTCATAAAGAATGTGACAGATGATTTGAGCTACCGATGGCATGGTAGTAGCAGTATGATACTAGTTGATTGTAGAGTAATCAATGGATTACTAGATGAAGGAACCAAGACATTGGTTTCACGAGGAAACCTCGATATGTCTTGGGGGACATTAGTTCTATGAGGGAACCTTGATGTGTCCTAGAGATAATTGAGGTAGGGATCAAGAGGGAGTACATTGTTCCTCACAACCCTCAATAGAATGGGGTCGCAGAGAAGAAGAACAGATCTATTGTTGAGACAATCAAGGTGATGATTCATGATCAACATTTACCTATGTTTATTTGGGCAGAGGAATCCATGATTGTAGTGTATGTTCAGAACATAAGTCCTTGCAGAACATCACTCTTGAGGAGGCCTTCATCAGAGTGAAGCTTGAGGTTGGACACTTCAGGATATTTGGGTGTTTAGTATATTCATGTACCCAAGGAGAAAAGGACCAAGTTAGAGCCTTCAGGTAGAAAGGGTACATTTGTGGGGTATAATGAGTCTTCGAAGGAATACCATACCTATATCCGTGGTCAGAGATAGATTGAGTGAGAGACAGGAAGAGATGGTACCTTCCGAGAGAGCAAGATACCTCATATATATTCATGTTATGATGCAAATATGAGCCACATCATTGATTCTAAACTTTCCTGTTATGAGGAGGCAACTAGTCATCCAGTATGGAGAGATCCCATGATGGAGGAGTATCAATCCATCATGAAGAACGATTTGCGGGATATTGTTCCGAGACCTAATGAGAAGTTTGCAATGACTTCCAAATGGATATACAAGATCAAACACATAGTTGACGGGATCATTGAGAGGCACAAAATGAGATTTGTTGTTAGAGGATTCTCTCAGGTGGAGGGAATAGATTATGGGGAGACATTTGCTCCTGTTGCTCGATACACTTCTATCTGAATGACTATTTCCCCTGCAACATCCATGGGTTAGATAGTACATCAGATGGATGTAAAGACAACCTTTCTCAATGGAGAGATTGAGGAATAAGTATACATCAAGCAACCAGATGGTTTTGTGATACATGAGAAGGAGTTTGATGCGTGCAGGTTGAAGATGGCCTTGTATGGACTCAAGCAACCACCTCAATATTGGTATGCAAGGATTGATGGACACCTGATGATTTTTGGGCTTCAACAAAAGTGTTGTCGATCACATCCTATACTACAAGACTGTTAATGGTGAGTCCCTGATTTTGGTCCTCTATGTTGATGAATTATTCCTCACTGATATAGAGAGACTTATTGTTGAATGCAAGTATACATTGGCCTCTAAGTTTGAGATGAAGGACCTTGGTGTGATGCACTACTTCTTGGGACTAGAGGTGTGGTAGAGAACTGATGAGATATTCCCGAGTCAAGGGAAGTACACAGTTGATATATTGAAGAAGTTTGGGATGCTGACGAATCCAAAAAAACTAAAGTGTGTCTTCTTCTGATTCTGACGAAATCAATTTGACTTTGTACAAACAACTGATTAGATAATTGATGTATCTAGTTAACACCGAACCAAATATTTTTTATGCAGTGAGTGCACTTAGCCAGTTTATGACTCAGCCGAGATAGACACACTGGATTGTTGTGAAGCATGTGTTGAGATACCTGCGAGGCACAGTTGGACATGGTATGAGATATACTTCCAGTATTGATATGATATGGAAAGAATATATTTACTCTCATTGGGTAGGGAGCACAGTGGATAGAAACAACACCTTTGAGTGTTGCTTCACTTTGGTATCTTCTATGGTTTCCTAGTGTAGAAGGAAACAGACTTATGTGGCTTTGAACACAACAGAAGCAGAGTACACTAATTTAAGTATTTCAGTCCATGAAGCAGTGTGGCTTCGCAAGATCCTTGCAGATTTATCTAAAAATGTGATGGATTCCACCATTAGTCATTATGGTACCCAAAGTTTTGTGAAGATCTCAGATAATCCAGTGTTTCATGAAAAATCAAACCACATTGAGATCAAGTACCATTACATCTGAGACATGGTGCATGGGAAGGAAGTATTGGTGTTATACCTTCCTACAAATGAGTAGGTTGTTGATATTCTTAACAAACTAGGACGAAGTTCAAGTACTTCAGTGATAGACTTGGCGTGGTAGAGAATGCCTCCCTCACTGAGAGGGAGTGTTGATGTTTTCAGCTTCCAGAGACATTCTCCAAATCATACTCCTCTGTGACTGAGTTGAGTTGATATGTGATGACACTTATCCGAGAAGGGATAAGTGGGAAACTTATCCGAGAAGGGATAAGCGTGTTTGGGATTATAGCCCAATGTCCCTTATGGAGAGAACATCAGGACAGGTCCCATGTGGAGAGAACATCAGGACATGCCAAGGGAGTTGACCCTTGGCATCACACAAAATCAAAAGACCAAAATCAAGACCGTGGAGAACATGAAGCAATGGTAATAAATAATGAGAAAGAGTCAAAAAACCAGGAGGAACCACATAACAGTAATGGAAATTAAATGGGCCTCAATATATTAGCAAGTACATCGGGTGAATTCGGGGTCAAAACTAATCCCCTAAAGATCCTACAGAAAACACCCAACAAGGAAAAGAGGAGGGTCAAAAAACCATACAATTAGGTGATTGAAGAAACAAGAGCACACTTGGTTGATTCGGGCCAAATGGTAGGACTACCAACAAGGTACTTTAAAACCCAACATAAGTGATATCATGAAGATAATATCATGGAATGTGCATGGTTTGAATGCTCCATACAAACATAGAATGCTCAAAAAAATAATAAATCAAGAAAAGGAAGAAATAGTAATGATCCAAGAAAAAAGTGTGATAAATAAACCATGGTAAAGATAACAAAGAAAGTATGGAAAGAGTGTGAGATAGAAGTGATGGAATTAGAAGGAACATCTGGAGGCCTAAAAATCCTATGGGATCCAAAGAAATGGAAATTGGAATTGTTTGCCACCTTCCCAATTATCCTTACGATGAGCTATGCTTGGATAGGATCTCAAACCCATGGCTTCATTTCGAATGCCTATGGTCCACATACTCCCTATCTTAAGAGAAAATTTCTTGACTCCTTGAACCATATCGGGGCCACTCCTGGGTTATTGGGGGAGATTTCAATATGATCACCACTCTCTGGGAGAAAAATGGTGGAGTCAGGAATCTAGAGGGTGAGAGTGAAGCCTTATGATATTGGATCGACATAAATAGATTAATCGATATTCATACGTGTAATGGCCCATTCACCTGGAGCAACAAGAGAAGGGTTGAAAAAAAAATATATGTTCATCTAGAAATGTTTTTGACATCAGAAGCCTTATTTCAAGGTCAACAAGCGATATCAACGGAAGTCCTCCCCTTCTATGGCTTAGATTATTGGTCGATCTACCTTACTTGGGAGGAAAATTTAGCTCCCCATCCAAAACCCTTCTGCTTCGAAATTTTTTGGATGGACCATCAGGATGTTTTGCAGAATATTGAAACCTGGTGGGTTGAGAACCCAAATTTGTATGGAACCAAAATGTACCAATTTCAACAGACGTTGAAACACATCAAAATCAAAATCAAGAAAAGGAACAAGGAAGTGTTCAGAAACATCTTTGAAGAAAAAAAGAGGTTGGAGAAGGATATGGAAATAATCCAACTGGAAACAACAACAAGGGACCGAACATAGGAAACCAAAGAAAGATAGGAACAACTCAGACTAGAGTTAGATAAGTGAGAAAACTAGGAGGAGATGTTTTGGCATAAAAAATCCAGGGTAAGGTGGTTCTAAGAAGGAGATATGAATAAAAATTTCTTCCATAACTCCTTGCTGCAAAGAATAAATTAGAACTAGATCACAAATATTACCACACCTTATGGAGAGAGAGTTGAGTCCATAGAAGATAAAGAATGGGAATTAGTAAACCATTTTAAACTCCTACTGACATAATTGGAAGGGAATAGGGAGGAATCCATCCAAAATATCACAAGAGGCATCCCAAAGCTAGTTACCATATAGAAAAATAGATTTTTAATGGGGCAAGCTTCAATGGAGGAAGTGGAAAGGATGGTTATGGAAATGAAATTGGGAAATTCCCCCGGTCCAAATGAATTCACTACTGACTTCTTCCAAAAATGTTGGAAAATAATTGGGAAAAACATTTGGGAAGTTGTAGAAGAATCAAGATCACCTAGATCTATTCTCAAAGCTTTCAATGCCACCTTCATTGCCCTAATTTCAAAGGAAAAAGAGGCAAATAAAATAGATATGTTTAGACCAATAGCATTGTGCAATGTCATCTATAAGACAGTTTCCAAACTCATTGCAAACATACTCAAAATCTTACTAAAAAATATCATATCCAAGGAGTAGGGGGGTTTTGTAGAAGGAAGAAAAATCCTCGATGGAATAATATTTGTGCATGAAACGATACATTCCATGCAGAAATAAAAAAAAACCTAGGTATGCTCATGAAATTAGATATGTCAAAGGCATATGACCACATAAATTGGCAATTCCTGCGAAAAATGCTAGAGGCTTTTGGCTTTGCAGAGGAATGGGTCCATTTGATTTATGGGATAATATCCTTAGTCTTATTTTCAATCCTAGTTAGTGGGTCTCCTTCAAAAACTTTTAACCTGACGAGAGGAATTAGACAAGGGAACCCTCTCTCCCCTTATCTTTATATCAGCCTAGTGGAAGGGCTGGGTAGATTGCTTCAAAAGGAGGTGATTGAAAAGAAAATCCAAGGAACAAAATTACAAGAGGAGGTTGACCCAGTGACCCACCTCCAGTTTTTCGAAGACAACCTTCTCATGGGTGCACCCACTATTAAGGAAGCTATATCTATCAAGAGCATGCTAGACATATACAAAGAGGCTTCGGGTACGATTATAAACCTTTATAAATATCAATTTTTTTCTTTAACACTCTCGTTCCTATCCAAAGAAAGATAGCTTTGATTCTTGGGTTCCAAAGAGCCTGCCTTCCTTCCAAATATCTGGGAGCCCTGCTAATTGAAAAAGCTATCAACAACTCATCCTGGCAAGAGTTGTTGGGAAAAATTGAAGCAAAGTTAAACAATTGGACCCATGGGTTACTAACACTTCTAGGGAGAATCCTTCTCATCAAATCCATACTCATCTCAATGCCCCTATATCTTTTTTCAATCATGGTTGTGCCTAAAGGAATATTGAAAAAAATTAGAAACCTTTCAGAGAACCTTTCTTTTTGGGGGTGCTACCAAAGAAAAGAAATGGGCCCTAATTTCTTGGGAAAATATATGTCAGCTAAAGTCCCACAGTAGGGTCAATATCAAGGATCCCTTACATGCAGTTCAAGCCCTAACAGATAAACTATTGTGGAGGTGGATCAAAATTCTAGAGGCCTTTTGGGACAAACTTTGGAAAAGTAAATATGCCCCTAAGGTGGAGATTCAATATCTTATTCAAATGGATGGGAATCTCCCATGATCCCTCATATGGAACAATGCCTGGAAAAATAGAGAGCTAGTTCAAAAGGACATCTTTTGGGAGGTCCGCAATGGAAGGTTGACCCTTTTCTGGGACAATGCTAAGGAACAACTCCCCATCCTAGTGAAACAAGAAGGGATGGAACATGCCATAAATTCCCTGATGGAAAAAGGATGGACCCATGTCCATCATTATTGGAAAAATTCAGAAAACCTAGAAACAAAATATGACAAAAATTGGAAAGATCTAGAAGTTTGGCTAGTTCCTTTGGACACAGAGGTCAGGAACCGTATCAAAGAGGAGATTTCTCTAAGACAAATCAAAATAAAAATTTTCCCAGAAATTATTCATTGGGGAAGTAGAGGGGAAGGGACTTTCAAAGTAAAATATGCTTATATAATAGAAGTAGACTTGTCAAAGACAAACAAGAGAAAGGAATGGGAGCATATATGAAAACTTGGGATTTGGCCTAAAATTGTGACCTTCCCGTGGTAGATCCTCACAAAAAAAATTCCAACATGCTATAAGATAAGAAAGAGAGAATAAAAAGGCCTCTCCATCTGCATGTTATGTAGAGAGAAGGAGGAAACTCTCAACCACCTCTTTTGTACCTGCAGGGAGTCGAGAAAGATATGGGATAATGGGGCAATATTATTCCATAGAGCCAGGGGTGGTAGAGAGGACACAACCAACTTGATCATAGATCGGCTAGTAGAACATTTCAAAAACCCCATCCTAATTAAAACGTGGGAGATATTTCCAAGTATACTGATGTGGAACCTCTAGAAAGAAAGAAATAGAATATTTTTCAAACAAAACTCTCTATCAACCCAATCTCCGTGGCACCGAATAAAAGAAAATGTGCAATAAACTATAGCTTCTAGTACCTGGTCGACAGAATATTGTATGATATCAGCAGAGGAAGAAGATATCTTTAGGCAATGGAAACTAGAAATGGCTTTCCAACAAGTGAATAAATATCCCCCTCGTAGAAAGGAAAATGCCCATCAAGCCTGAAAGCTGCCGGAAAAAGGAACTATAAAGAATTTTTTTTATGGAGCATCAAAGGATAACCCTGGAAAATCTAGAGCGGGGGCACTGCTGAGATGTTATGAATGTCTAATTTTGGCCATTTTCGCAATTAAATTGGGGTATAATTCCAATAATGGTGCAGATATGGAAGGACTCATCAGAGGTCTCTCCATGGCCAAAAACAAGGGAATAAAAAGTATGATAGTGGAAGCAGACTCGGTCCTTATCATATCGACTCTGAAATGTCTACTGGATGGATACAACCCATAAAAAATCACAACAAATTGGAGGCTATCTCATGGATGGGCTTATACTATTGACCTAATTCATAAATTCCAGGTGATTATCCCATACCAAGTGCGAAGGAGCATAAACACAGTAACAGACTACTTGGCCAACCTTGGAATCCAACAGAGGACTCGATCTTCGAGGTAGAAGATGGGGGACCCCACTCACCAAACCACCTGGAAGGAGGCCACACAACTAAGTAAAATTGACATGAGTCGTCACAATACGAGAAATGGCAAGGATAAGGTAACAACATGCGTGTTGGCGCAATTCAATGTGACAACAATCGAGAGGGAAAAAGACAAGGACCCAGTTGGAGAAATCGAGCAAGCCACTCAAATACCTGATAAGACAATGGAAACAAATGGCAATCATGAAGCAGCGGGAGTAAGAATGCAACGTCATAAGGGTACTTGGCTAGATGAGAGGGATCATTCCAAAGAAGGGGTTGGTGATCATGTTGACAAGGCCAACCTCACCTATTGATTTGATTATTACTCTAACGGAGTATTGTATGAGACGAGGATTTTGAATGTAGATTGAGGGTGGGCACCGTCATCATAGGAGGGATAGAAACAATAATTGTAACATGTAGAAGGTAGAGGTTGAGGATGGGAATCAGATCCACGGTCTCAAAGGTGCTTATTGGAAGTACTCGAGGTACAACCTCCCCTTGGGTGAATCATGTGATAGATATCATGAAACGATCCATGGAAAAAGGGAAAGATAGGGCCACATTAGATATGATTACCTTTACAGGTTCATCTTAGGGATAAATAAAATTGTAAGGGATTAGGGCCCCAAGAGTAGGAAGAAGAGTGGCATAGAGAGGTGGAAGAAGGAGAGGTGGTGGAAGCACGTAACAACTCCTTTGGGGTGTGTTTCACTACCAAGCTTAGGAGGTGCTCGAGTAATATGGGGAAGCTATATTTGTGGGCAATATGAGAGAAGTGGGAACCAAGTTCTAAGATTCAGTATATTTGAGGGAGGGACAATAGGAGTAGCCTAAACAAACTGGTGGGTTTCTAGCAGAATGGCCAGAAAGGGAACAAATCAGAAAAGCAAGCAAGCAGAGCCCTCCTCTTCAAAAGGACTGGAAAATCGCACTAGGGTGGCTCGAGCAGTGTGGATGGATAGTACTCGTTTCAATTACCTGAGAACAGAGGAGGAAAAGCAGCATGTTGCGAAAATTAAGGAAGTGGTGAGGTGACAATGCCGCTTAACTTCTGATGCAGACATAGAGTGCGAAGTTAAATATTGGGTAGACGATCCTAGGTATACTCACACTAGGGAAACCAAGTATTTCCAGTTGATTGAAATGTACTGGGTGGTCAAAGACATGGTTTCCTAGGCTATGGAAAAGGCTAGAAGAGACAATGATAAAGAACTCTAGGTAAATGAAATTCTAGATAGAAAATTCGACCTTTTCTGTCGCTCTCAGTTTGGAATCAAATTTTGGGTTAAACAAGAAGTCCACAATCTAGGAAAACCCCCAAATCATCCAGGATTGCATGCTTGACCAATTCTTCGGGTTCTAATCATCACTCTCTATTTTTTCCTTTTTTCCTTATTTGAATTCATAAATGTAGAAAGACCCTAGTGGTTTCTTTGCTTTCTTGAACTTAAATGGTTAGATACGGTCATGCCCCTGCTTTTGATTTAGATCAAGGGACTAGTTTTTGTGAAATATTTAAACTCAGGGATGATTTATACATTCTCAGATGTAACCAATGAAGAGGTTGGTTTCCAATATGTCAACCCCTCATTAGGATCTTATTTCTCATGTTTGTTTGAACTTAGATCTTCATTAATGAACCTGTATTTATATTGTCCATATATAAAATTAGAAAGTTTTTTTTAACCTTTATTTTTATATATATATATATAATATTCTCATATCATATCAATTAAAATTACATTGTAATTATTTATGAAATATATTTTGTTCTTGTAGCATACCAATACAGCCTGAGTGGGCCTAATGGTTAAGAATATGTGTTTC
>SNQJ01S0046604.1:0-48642 GCA_010110895.2 Picea sitchensis | reverse complement strand
AGGGAGGATTGATCCAGGTGGATATCGGTGGCCACCCACCTTTTCCGACTGGCTCAAAACAGTTTTCTGGCAATTTTGGTAATTTACTATTTTTAGCAGGTTTTAACTTCCGGGGCCATTTTGAGGGCCTAAATGAAGGTTTTTTGAGATCGAGGTTCTCAATGATAGCCAAAGGCATGATTGAGCCCTATCTAAGCTACTAGCGCCCTAGCTAGTTTATTTCCATTCTGTTTGTAAGCATATTTCAGTCATTTGTTATTAATGAAATGAAGTCTTATTTCCGCTGCATCTCTGGATTTATGTGTATTTTTGTATTTCATTGTGTTCCTACATAAATCCGGATCAGGAGATGAATTGTTTTGTGCAACAACAAAGGGTTATGTGGTACAATCTTCTAAAAGGTATACTAAGTGTGCTGGTAAATTAAATATACAAACCGAGTGCGGGCATATAATATTAGACTTGAAAATGATGGCTTGGTAGCAATGGGCCTTTCTTCCCTCTCTATTTCTACTTTTTCCATTTTCTATTATCCCTTTTGTTTTCTAATTCATCTGCTTAGTGTGCTTTCCGAAAATTCCTTGGTGTGCCGATTGGCGGACTAACGGTTTCACATCTGTGGTCACACTTCTACCTTGTTCCATAGTTACCTACTTTCTTGATTGTGGGTGCCGAGATGGCAAGTTGAAGATTGCTCCCCTGTCTTCCGGGGGTCCACAATATACATATTGGCCATGGTGCCTCACCCTCACGCCCTGTTTACTGTCAAACATTTGTCCAGTTAAAAAAAGAAGATGCATACAATTTTACGGTTATCTAGTCCTTGTGATGGATAGTATACAATGCATATGATTTTTTAGTCCTAATGTTCATCTGCACATTCTTGCATCAGAGAAAGTTGGACTAGTGACATGGGCATGAGCAGTCAGTCATCCTAGACATCAACAGACAGACAAGGCCAAAGGTAAAGATGCATACGCTTTGCTCTTACTATGTTTGCTAAACAAATATCCTCAAGTATATATTCATCTATGGCATGGTGGATATGATGATGTCATCTGCAATACATGGTTTGCAGCTCGCAAGAAGTATCAACAAGTACAAGCGAGACACTGAACGTGCTGCATGTTCCGCAGAATAAGAGGTGTGGTTACAAAACTTTGGCTCCACAGTTCATCAAAGCTATGCATGTACTTGTAGATTTATGCCAGTGGAAGAAGAATACAGAAAAATAAAAATAAAAAAACATGCACACTACCATTCACTTTAGTTTTCCTGTTCGAAAATTGTCACCAGGTCTAGAGTTGTAACATCTAAAGTACTATAAATGGAGGGCTTGAACAGCCGCCAAACTAGACAAGTGTTCGTTGCGGACATAATGGTCTTCTATAGAACCTACTTGGACAAGGAAAACAAAAGTAGATCCATTATGCGTGCTGACATGACAGACAAGGAGGCCATGATGACAGTGACACTGACTGTTCCTCCACAACTTGTCCAGAAACATGCAGAAAATATATTTCCGGGTAATGGGATATCCATTACAAATTTTAATATATTGCCTAAAACAATATATGATCATGGTGATTGCGATCAAATTATTTCGCTCAACGAAACAAGCATCGTGGAAAAAATTTCTGTTGTTTGTTCAGAATATTGTTTCATCTCGGACTCGACTATCAACCAGCTTGCACAGAGCACTGGTATTTACCCAATCAAAACGATTGGCGCAACTGTCACATTGGAGAGAAAACTTGGCTCGCAAAACATTCTCCATATAAAGGATGGAGAGTCAGACAACGACAAGGAAATGGTACCGCTTTTCATATTCAGTTTTGTCCTTTAATTTTGCATGTGCATGTATCTCGGGTAAGTTACACAAATATTGCATTGTTCCATGTTGCAGCTACAATTGTTCAATACGTATTCAAATTTGTTTTCGTCAATCGAACAACAATTGCATAAAGGGCAGATTCCACTTATGTTGTTCAAAAATATAACAAAGAAAAGGGAATATGTTAGATAAAGGATCTTTTAGACAACCCAGGCAACGTTTGTAACAGAGTTTTGAGAAGATATAGTAAAGGATTTGAAGAAACTAGCTAGCTCTACAACTATTGTGCGTATACATCCACAAACTCATCCTCACTTTGCTTATAGAAATATCCTTCAACAAATTTATGCGGCCTATTTTATTTTTTATTTTTTTTTAAGGGGAGGGGGGGTGCATTTGTGTATTATATTGTTCAATGTATTAATTCCTATGCTCGCGCTCCCAGGTTGAAGGTGTTTTAGTTACATCCAATGTGTACTCGACCCCCTTTGAACCTGTATGTGCAAAATGCAACTCTCCTGCTTCTGCCTCCGCTTTGATAAGTGATGATACGATTGATTGTCTGCGATGCAATGAAAAATGTCAATATATATATGGACATTGAGTCAATGGTTTCATCCGAATCATGGGCAACACAACCGTGCATTGTACGGTTAGGCAACCTCTGTTACAAAATGTGCTTCCTAAGTTGGCAGAGTTTTTGTATGAAACATATCTACTGAAAAAAGGCAAGCAGTGTCTACATGTTGCGGGAGCTTCAGATACACAACAAATTCACCTTAAATGAGGACAATGAAATTTTGCATATCGGCTGAAGAAGGGAAAAAAAATATCAAACTTTGGCAGGAAACGAAAATACCTCAAGTGTCTCTACAATATTTCTTCAACATCCATATGAATGTTCGTCGGACTTGGCTAGTTGGGATTGCACACGCATAAGATTGTTCAGTCCAAAAAATGGGAAGCATGGCAACAAACCCCATATATCCCATGGCCCTGGTTATTTTCTACTGGGAATATATACTAGATGCAAGAGAAAACGAATGCGACGACGTCTTTTCTTTGTATATCAAATTGTTTGGTGCAAAGGTCGATGGGTCCTGCTCTATGGAACCTTCTGGGAACTTGCTTGCGACCTGTTTGAAGTTAGGTTGGTTCTTGGTTGTGTGCTTCGTCTCTCAATTTGTATACCGTAGAACTCCAACTATTGTTTGGAGGACACAGAACAATATAATTGAATTTTTTAGCCAACTGGCCCGCAGATCCGCCTGGAAAATTCTATGGTGTTGTGACGCAAATGTAGTATGTGGCTTGTTTTAGCAGATTACGTTGATCAATGAACTTAGTAAAATTATTGTCCTGGAATAATTTGAAATCAACAAATATGTATTGTGTGAAGTGAAATTGTGCTAGCATATCAACAAGAAGCCTTTAAAATTCAAATTGGTCATTGTTTTGGCATTTTTACTTAATCGATGAACTCGGTAAAATTAATGTCTTGGAATAATTTGAAATGAATGAATAAATATTGTGTAGAGTGCAATTGTGATATCATATGAACAAGAGGACCTTAAAATTCAAATTGGTCCTTGTTATGCTTGCAGTGATAGAATTTTGAAAAAACTTTCTTTTCTTTCCTTCATTTTTTTAAAAATTAGCGATTTAACATGCTTTAATAACTTAATGTAATTCAATTGTACAATATCAATATTTAATATTAATAATTTAGTATTTGAAAATAATGTTTTTAGATAAAGTTAGATAGGATGACCATCCCTAAACAATTGCAATCTTGAATCCACCAGTTGTGGGGTCCTGTCAATTTGTATGTCCCAGAACTCAGAGTGTTGTTTGGAGGACACAGGACAATATAAATGCAATGTTGAGCCAACCAACCCGCAAGTCCATTTGTCAATTTGTATATCGCAGAAGTTTGGGTGATATTTGTAGGACACAAAACAATAGAGGCTCAATTTTGAGCCCACCAGGCCGAGAACCTGCGATCCAAAAAGTGCCTAAGTATGGAATGAGGGATCTGCATATGCTCTATAAAATCTCATGTCCAGTGCAATATCAATATTTAATATGAATAATTTAGTATTAAAAATAATGTTTTTAGATATGTTAGATAGTTGATAGGGATTACCATCCGTAAACAATGACAAACTTGAGCCCACCAATCCTTAAGTCCATTTGTCAATCTGTATATCGTGAAACTCTGAGTGCTATTTGAAGGACACAGAACAATGGAAGTGCAATGTTGAGCCAGCTAGCCTGTAGGTCCACTTGTCAATTTGTATATCGCGGAATTGTGGGTGATTTTTGTAGAGAATAGAACACTAGAGGCCCAATTTTCATCCCGCCAACCCCAGAAGCCGCGATCCAAAAAGTGGCTAAGTATGGAATGGCGGATCTGTACATGTTCTATAAAAATTTCATGTCCATAGTTTATAAGAGTACATACTTAGTATGTATTACTCGTTTTTTGGAAAACTTCTAGGTGCAAAAGTTGGCAGATTCACGACTTCATATTTCACTTACTTTTATATCACGAGCATGACCGACCGCTTCTCCATTTGATATTGAAATAAACAAATATAAACTGGACCAAGTACAATTGTGCTATGACATGAACATGAGGACCTTAAAATTCAAATAGCTAGCAATTCTGCTTGTGAATTTGTATATCGCGGAAATGTGGATGTTATTTGTAGGGCGCAAAACAACAGAGGCCCAATTTTGAACCTGCTAGCCTAAGAATCCACCATCCAAATAGTGGCTAAGTATGGAATTAGGGATCCATACATGATCTATAAAATATCATGTCCATAGTTTTTAGAAGTAGATCTTTACTATGTATTACTCGTTTCCTCCAAATGTTGTTTAGAAGACACAGAACAATAGAACTACAATGTTGAAGGACCCAGTCCACAACTTCAGCTGTCAATTTGTATATAGTGGGACTCTGGGTGCTATTTGTAGGATACAGAGCAATAGAGGCCCAGCTTTGAGCCTACCAGACCGAGAACCCGCAATCAAAAAAGTGGCCAAGTATGAAATGCAGGATCTGTACAAGCTCTATAAAAACCTCATGTCCATACCTTGTAAGAGTTCATACTTAGTATGTATTACTCATTTTTTGGAAAACTTCTACCTGTGGAAGTTGGCGGATTCACGACTTCATGTTTCAATTACCTTTAGATGACCAACCCGACCGACCGCTTCTTTGTTTGATATTGTAAGAAACGAATATAAACTAGCCCAAGTTCAATTGGGTTATTACAGCAACACGAGGCCCTTAAAATTGAAATAGTCCACAAATCCGCTTGTCAATTTGTATATTGCGGAACTGTGAGTGTTATTTGTAGGGAACGAAACAACAAAGGCCCAATTTTGAGCCTGCCAACCTGAGAACCTGCGATCGAGCCCGAGAACCCACGATCCAAAAAATGACCAAGTATGGAATGAGGGCTGCGTACATGCTCTATAAAATCTCATGCCCATACTTTATAAAATTACATACTTGGTATGTATAACTCATTTCTTGCGAAATTTTGTAGGTGCGGAACTTGACGGATACACGTGTTCATATTTCCACCCATTTTTATATCAGCAGCCCGACCGACCTCTTGCCTATTTCATATTATACAAAAATTTTGGAACACAAATTTCCGAATATGCGGGTTTCTCTTTGAAATAAGATATTTCACATCATTTTATAATTTTATGTAATTAAATTGTACAATATCAATATTTAATGTTAATACTTTAGTTTTGAAAATAATGTTTTTTGGTAGTGTTACATAGTTCATAGGGATCACCATTCGTAAACAATCGCAAGATTGGGCCCGTCGACCCTGGAGTCCATCTGTGAATTTGTATATGGAGGAAGTTCAAGTGTTGTTTGAACGACACAGAACAATAGAAATGCAATGTTGAGTGAGCCAGCCTGTAAGTCCACCTGTCAATTTGTATATTGTGAACTCTTGGGTGCTATTTGTAGCTAATAGAACAATAGAGGCCCAGTTTTGAGCCTGCTAGCCCGAGTACCCATGATCCAAATATTGGCTTAAGTATGGAATGCGGGAACAGTGCAATGCTCGAGTACCCCGGAAGTCCACTGGTCAATTTGTATATCGTGGAATTCTGAATGTTATTTGTAGGCCACAGAACAATGGATTCCCAATTTATAGCCCTCCAGTCCAAGAACCCACGATCCAAAAAGTGTCTAAGTATGGAATGCAGAATCTGTACATGCTCTATAACATCTCATGTTCATACTTTATAGTACATATTTAGTGTGTATTACTCGTTTTTTCAAAAATTTCTAGTTTATATTTTCTCTTTGCTTTTCCTTTTTGAAACACAGGTTCCTGCATAGGTGGGTTTAACATTGCGTTTCCATTGTTCTGCCCCCTGCAACTAGCACCCAGACTTCCGCGGTTTACAAATTCGAAAACAAACCCCCCTTCATCTCGTATGCTTTCTCTTTCTGTTTACTTGGTCATTTTTCCAAATGTCTCATGCTTTTATATACAGAACCCCATGTTCAACAATATACAAATTTCCCTCTCGCCATTGTACTTTTGTTGTTCCCCTACTCACAAACAACAATCGAAATTCTGCGACATACAAATTGACGACCGATATCTGTCACTGAGATGCAATATGACCATCGGACCTTCACGTCTCCTGGGTATATCTTCTTCCATTCTTATTTTGTAACCCGACTGGCCTCTTTCCATACTTAGGTATTTCTTGGAATCGGTTTCGTGGGTTGGTCAGTGCCTCACAGTAATTCGCCATCACCACTGCCTTCGTACTTGTTTCAAGATATGCAATAATTAAGCTTTAATACTAGTAGTTCATCCTACAGGAATCGTTAAGATTTCCATTAATGTCCGGAAGTCCGGAGAAGATTTGTCATTACTACGAATTAAACTAAGATTTGTGCACAAGTATGTTATCCTTTCCAAGTATTCATTTCAAACACAATGCAATCTATTTTTTTTCGCCAACGGGTTGGCCCTTTTAAGAAATTTCTAATTCTTAATCTCTCTTCATCATCACCACCACCTTTGCACTTTTTTCTAATTATGAAATTAGTGAGCTGTGATGGTGACAACTCATTCCGCACGGACCCTAGAGATTGTCATTGATCAGTGAAAGGATCGAGGAGATATTCCATTGATACGTATTAAACCATAATTTGTGGAGGGTTATATTCTCCCTCCCCAATTTTCATTTCAAACACCGTCTCGAGCAAACATAAATTCTTGTTAAGTTGTGGTGGCAGTCTTGTCCAAATATAGTAAACACATTGGGGCATAATGGCTAGAGGTTCCACTATTCTAGGGCATACTCTTATTACTCATCTCCCTCCACCTAGGATAAAAAAAGGAGATGGTCCCTTGGTACATCGAGAGATATATTTCAAGCCAAAGAATTCCAAGGCAACCCTGCCTGCTTAGAGAACCCGCCCAATTGCATTCATGGCTGGCGCAGAGGTTGATGCCATGAATTCTGAGCTAGAAGAAGATGATCTGATGGGCGATGATATGACAATGGATGATGACAATGCAGATACTCTTCCCACTCCTACGCCCAAATTGAAATCAACCATAGTGGACAGAACTTCCTGGCTCGATGATGGCAGTCCTGACAACGCCTAAGGGAGTTTCAGAAAAGAAACCGACGGTAAACACAATAGCCGCTTTGCAACGCGAAAATAAGAATTCCAGAGTTCCAAATTAGTCTGTTCTAGGGGGAAGAGTTTCACTATAAAGTAATGATCTGTTGATTCTCCCAGAGATATATTTCAAGCCAAAACATGATTCACTTGCAGGACTAGTGTCCTGTTCTCTAGATATAAAATTAACATCTTCAGGAATCAGGTCCAAAACTCTCACTGCTGCAAGGCATTTTTGTACCAGTCATCTCCTTCCACCCAGAGTGGACTAATTTGGACCTCTAAAATTGCACGTGCAACCTGTGCTCCTGAATTTGTTTCGACTATGCAGAGGCGGTTTCAGCTAAGGGCTATTCCATTTGCCCTGCAACATTTTTCGTCTTCTTCCTCATGGGAAGCTTTTGAAAACTATCAATTTCAGCATAGGATGATTCATCGAGGAGAAAACTGCGAGGATATTTCATACTGCGGATCCCGTGCCTGTGTTTGTGGAAGATACGTTCAATGTTTTGGCCCAAAGAACTAGGTTGAATTTATAAGGATAGATGTACAATACTCAGTGTTTTTCTTATTTTCTTAAATGGATTTGCTATTAAAAAATAATTGTCTTGGACTCTTCATTGCTGCTTCTTTTTTGGATTTAACGTTTGTTCTCATTGGCATGGTTCGGTGCTCTCGTACTTCTTATATATTGTGTTTACTTAGGTTATTTTTTCTAAGATGGAACATCTGACAATTATATGAAAATGTACTGTTTCAATCCACCGGCCTTTTATGCAAACAAAAAATGGATTACACAGTTTCAAACCAACATTAAATTCTATTCTTAATGCAGATAGAACATAGAAATACCAATGTACAATCTTGCAGCAAAATCGTTATTCTTGTTTCTAGACATGAAGTTATTAAGTTTTAATGCTAACAACCCATAATGCAAGAAGTTTAATACTTGAGTTAATATGTTGCAGTCATGGAAGAATGTATCAAGAACACAGTTACACCCACACGTTCCAATAAAATCTAATCTTCAACAAAGCATTTGCTGGCAATTAGTAGAAAATGAAGTTTAGTAGTTAACTTAATATGTTACAGTCATGGAAGAATGTATCAAGAACATACTTACACACATGGGTTGCAATAAAATCTAATCTTCAAAAATGCATTTGCTGAGAATTAGTAGAAAATGATGGTTTTGCAACAATGGGGCTTCTTTGAAACCAATTCGCGCTTATGAAAACTGCCTTCTGCCTTTCTATTTTCCCACTCTTTTGTTCCCTGTAGTTTCTCTTCCTGGTTACTTAATCATTTTTTTTTCTAAAAATGCCTTCCTACGCGGCTTGGCAGATTGACGCGTTTCCAATGAGCGCTACCCCTTTCTTTAAATTGACCCTGTATTGTTCGGTGTCCTACAACTAGCACCCAGATTTCTGCGATATACAAATTGACAAGCGGACTTGCGCACTAACTGGGTCAACATTGCACTTCTACTTTTCCGTGACCTCCAAACAACATTCGGAGCTCCATGATATACAAATTGATAGACAGGCTCCAGGGCTGGTGAGCTCAAGATTGCCTTTGTTTACAAATGGGAAAGTGCTAAAATGATCCATACCACATTTTCCCCACAGAAGCTATATTAAAGGGCAAGGCATTTCCTCTATAGTTCCATGTCCTGCAAACAACACCCACAATTCTGCACTGTACAAATTGATAGCCAGAATTGCGGGTTGGCTGGCTAATAAAATGCCTCGTAGTTCCGTGATATACAAATTGATAGACGAAGCATACAAGCAAGAACCAAGTAAACTCACAGATCTTATTGTTGGTCGTTGTTTTTTGTTCCCGCCAACTTCGTAATTCTGTTACGTTTCTCTTTTCCCTGAACTTTATCTTTTTCGTCACTTATTCATTTTTTTGAAAATGTGGTTGCGCGCATGAGTGGTGTTGCAGGTTCACACTTGCACTCATGCTCTTTTATCACGACACCGACCAACTGCTGCCCCATTCCATACCCAGAAACTTCTCCGACCGCGAATTCCCGATAGGTGGGCTCTAGATTGGACTTCTATTGTTCCATGGCCTGCGAACAATATTTTCACTTCTGTGATATACAAATTTGCAAATGGACTCAGATCATACCTTGTTCTGTATTACGGTCCACCTATCATGCCCTCTTCCGTGGTATACATTTTTCACTGAAAAGTTCTGAGAAATACAATTTAACCGTCGGGTCCTCGCATATTTCATGGAACTATTGTCACCCCATTTTGAATCATGTTTGTCCGCTTTCCATACTTTGCCATTTATTTTAATTTCTTTGGTGGATCGTCCATTTGGCGAGTTGAAAAAATATTCAGTTCGTAGTCATTGTTTCCTGTGCCCACGCCCCTTTGCAATTAGCAATTGCCAATTATATATAAGATATTATTTCTAGGCATGCAATTATCAATTTCCCTATTCCATACTTAGCCACTTTGGGTGAATTCCGCAAATATACAAACCGGCTGTTGAACTTCCCCATCATCATCTCTTTCGTTTTACACGTTTTGCACTCAAAAATTTTGACTTTGTCGGAATTCCGCAAATATAAAAACTGGTCGTTGAACTGCCCCATCATCATCTCTTCCATTTTACACATTTTTCACTCAAAAATTCTGATACATAAAATTTGACCGTGCAACACTCGCCTTTCCTGAGTATTCCCGTAACCCTTTTTTGAATACCGTCCGACCTCTTTTCAGAGCTTGCCATTCTTTCCTTTCTCTCCATTCTTGCCATTCTAATAGGTCATCATGCAGGAACTGTACAGATTTTCATTGATGGGCGAAAGGCTCAAGGAGATCTCCTATTGATGATCATTAAACCAAGATTTGTGGGGGGGTTATATTATCCCTTTCGAGTATTGATTTAAAAATCATGAAATGTCCTTTGCATGTCGTGGCCTTCACAGGTTCACGAAACCTCCAAACCTTAATTGCTCTTTGTCGTACCCGCCGTCTTCACATTTCTAAATATGCAATAAATAATCTTTGTTGCTAATAGTTCATCATTAATCAACGAAAGGATCGAGGAGATTTCCCATTCATAAGAATTTAACCAGGATTTAGCGGAGAGTTACATTATCAGCTCTAATTGTTCATTTAAACCATCATCTGGAGCAAACCAACGTTCTCATAAACCTATGGAATTAACTCGACAACAGTTCTGTGGATATAAAGTGAACATCCTCGGGCATGAAGACCAGAACTTCTAGTGGTCCAGGGAATATTCTTATTACTCAACCTCTGCCGCAGAGATCCAAGTAATTTGGACCTCCGAGATTGCTCATGCAGGCCATGTTCTTGAGGTTTTTGACTGTAAGGACCTGGTCTCTTTGTGCGCCGATAAATTTATTTCAGAAAAAATAATTATTCCACTGCGAGACCGCTCTTCCATTTCTTTGCCACCTCAGGTATTCCTCCATATGCTAAGATTGTCAGAGCCAACATTGACGTTCAAAGGAGAAGATTGCAAACAGTTCCTGGCAAAGCATAATAACGGGTTGGACCTCTTGCCCCATTTTTTGGAAAACCTGCTTCTTGTTCTTGAAGATATTACAAGCTTCCAGGTTAGTTCATTTAGAAATCCATTTTGTAAAATCGCCTGGCTATTTACAAGAATAATGGGACAAGAGTCCACAACAACTGTTTTTCGGATGGCCCTTTATATTTTGTATTTCACAGTCAACGAACAAGCCATTTTTATTGGGGCAGGCTAATTTCCCATGAAATTTGCTCCCAATTGTCAATATTCAAAAGGGAAAATAAATTTTATATGTCATCCTATTTAGTTTTTGCAATAGTGCATTCCTGTCGGTTTCCACAACTGTTTCTGTCCAAGAATGTCAACTGCGAATTTCAGCCAGTAATGTTTTGGTACCAGGCCTTGTGGAAGAACAAGGCTTCCCACTGTTTTTATGAGGTTTTTAATGGCTTCGTCTCTGTTTTCAAAGTTTTGTTGTTAGGAGAAGATTCTCCTCGCATATCTGAACAAGCAACCAGTTTTTTGGACAAGAAGGGGACACTCGAACATTTGGATAATTACACTGTCATAAGAATTTTTGGCTCCACGGAACAACCTGCTCTCCTTCCATGTCACATTACGGACATAATGTTTGTTGCAAAAGTAGCATGACAATGCAACTACTGGTTCCATCTGTTGCAAACAAAGAAAAAAAAAATAATTCCTTTGCCTTGGAAAGTAGGGGAGTTCGTGTTGAAAAACGTCAACAAAATTGACGAATTTGCAACACATTCTAGCATCTCCAACCTGAGATATGCTAAAATCATAAGAGGGTTCGACCCATATAATATTTTTCGACAACATTTACAAATACTTGGCCTTGGTGATTGTTTTTTAAATAAACACCTGCCCAAAAACAGAGACAATGGAAACCATGGTCCTGCCTTTGATGTCGGCAACGTAGACACAGTGAAAAGCTGCACTAAATTGTACACTCAATAGGGGAAAGGCCCCGGCGACAAGAGTGTTCAATCGGAAAATAACACTCTAAAAAGTAGGACATCCCAGAACATCACTCCAATGGTCCACCATAGCAACAAAGAAACTCAGAGTTATTCAAATGGAGGAGGAGATAATGACCCTCCTCGCTCTAAAATTGATAGTTCTCACAAGCTTCCAGTAGAGAAGAAGAGAAAAAAAAATGTGGGGCATGCAGAAGAGTCGGAAATTCAGAGTGAGAACATGGAACTTGACACTGATCTGGATAACATGATATGCTTCCTTGATCAACCAGGAGATGCCATCCACCATAGTTGTCCAATGGACATATCCATTATTGAAAATTTTGACGAAGATGAATACTTCGTGTTCTAGAGCGTTGTTTTTGATACACAGTCCAAAAAATTGATAATTGAGAAAAAATATGTTAAAAATAAGAAAGGAAAATCTCGTTCAGAGGTTCACCTTGCCAACATGCGACCGTCCCAAATCTGTCAACTTCACACCACGAGCGAAGAAGCACTTCATTATCCCATTGGAGGCATCGAGATCGAGAATGCCAGACTGAAGGACCGAGTCAAGGAATTGGAAGACACTTCCATTCCTATGCCATTGCTTGTCTATCCTTTTGGCAATAGCCATGCTTGCCACCCGTGGAGAAAACGTAAAATAATTCTCCACCATGCTCGCATCCTGTAAAGGATATGTGGAGAATAATATCAAAAAAAGAATGGAACTGGTTACTGAGGTGTGGAAAAGATCACAAACCATCACTTCCCTTGGAATCAGGGTACATAATTTGCTCGAACATTTGCAGGCTGAGTTAAAAGATGAAGAAAATTTCTTTTTAAAAACGGTCATTCCTTTTGGCACCATTGTCAACAATATGTCAGAAACAAAAGGAAGAGAACAAAATATTCCATCCAAAAACCGGATCGGTCAATTGAATGCATGTTGGAAAGAAAAATTGAAGAACCTGCATCTCATTGTTCAGACATGTGAACAAGACATATCAAAGAAAGATAAATTATTCACAAGGTTGTCAAATATAGACTTAGCCGGGAAAACTAATGACTTCCAAGACCCTGACTTAATCGCAAACCCCTTGCCCTTAACCGGTCAAGATTTCGATAAACAGGTTTCTTTGTTTAATGGCTTGTCTCTGGAAAAGTTTTACGACATCATTCAATTTGATGAAGCTCACATCCACGACTGGCTAGTCAAATATTCAGTACAGAATGAGGAAATTCATCAGGCTCTTTGTAATCTTTCTATCGACTTACAGGAATTAGAAAATGATATTTTCAACATAAAAATCTGGAATGAAATCAACATCGCCCCAATGAGAAGCTACATTGAAAAATGGTGCGAAATGCAATTGAAGTAGGCTGTCGACGAAAGGCAACAGGCAGTTTCTAGGATTCCAACAACAATTAACGACATCATTGAAACCGCAGTCATCGACAACATCAATGAAATGAAAGCCACACACAAATAGCCAAAGGGATCATATGTACCCTCACTGTAAGTCTACTGATCACATCTTTCTTTATTTATCAACCCAGTTATTCCACTTTCTTAAATACAAATGTGTAGGAAAACACTTATACCTTTCCATTTATTTGTTTTGGAGGTATTGTACTCTATCTTCTTTCTACAGTCATGTTTCTTGTACATATTTCTCTAATGGTCCGTGGGAGCCCCAATCCAAGTCTACATGACAAACGCATTGAAATTCCGATTTATATGTAACAGACTTTAATTTTTTTGTATATTTCAAAATTTCCAGTAGTATGTAACGAACTTTTATTTTTTGACATATTTCAATTAAAAAAAAATTCTTATCTCCTTTTAAATTTATGTTTTCATACATTCTTATCTTTCAATAGTCTGTATGACAAATGCATTTAATTTTTTTATATGTAACATACTTTTAGTTTTGTATATATTTCAAAATAAATGGTGCTCTACATTGCAAGCATCATTTACTTATACCTCTTGTTCACAAATGCATTTATTTTTTTTATATTTCTTATCTCCTTCTAATTTTATGTCTTCATATAATTTTATCTTTCACCAGTCCATATGGCAAATGCATTTAAATTTCCAAATTTATTATTCCACTGTCAACAAATTTGTACTTTGTTATATACTTTCAAAAAATAAATGTTTGTTATTTACCTTCAAAAAATAAATGGTGCTCTACATGCCAAGTGTTATTTACTTTTTCCCCATGTTCTATGATATACATGTTGCACACAACATTTCCATGATATACATTTTGCACCGAACACTTCCGTCATTTACAATTCGACCCCATTTTCCACAATTTACTTTCTAACCTCGTTGGCAGGGACTACGCTGCCACGCAACCTTGTTTATTGAGTGGTAAGAAATTGAAAAGAAGAACATGAAAGTTTGATCATTATTTTTTTATTTTTTTAGGAGAAGAAATTACATGTATATAATTATTGTAATTTTAATCTTGCAATTGTAATATGCACCTATACTCATATATGTGTAGAATGAATTATATTGGTTTTACTATGTATTGTGTTTTGTATATTTGAAGGATGCTATTTTTTTATAATGGAATAAAGTCATAATTTTTTTCTTGGAAAAAAAGTACCTAATATAATAATTAATATATAAAGATAAAAAGGAAGACACCATATTTAGATATAAATAGAAATACTACATATAAGATATTTACATAAAAATAATGTTACAATAATAAAAATAGATATATCTAGATAATAATCAAAACTATATCTTGACATATCTATATCTACATAAGTTTTGATATGTGATTTATATGGATAATGGAGTTAAACAAGTGTTGCATGGCAGCGTAGTCCCTGCCAGGTTGGAATGGGAATAAATGCATTGCTACGGCGGGACCAAGCACAAACACATGGGAAGAAACTTGAAGTACATGTGGTATCCATGTAGAGGATGACTTGTGGCAGTGTGTCACAGGCCAGACACAAGACATTTGTCTTGTAGATGACCCCCAATGTTAATATGCGAACGAGACAGTTTTTTCCTGAGGTGTGTATAGTTCAAACATAGGACTTAGAAAATTTATGTCTCAATGACTTGCAATAAAGGTTCCTAGAAAAGAGGACCAGGAAGCATACACATTAAACATTCAAATATAATAAACACAATTTCCTGACATCCATCATAGTTGAAGAAAAAAAAATTAGCATTTCCGAATTAGTTTTCTTTGAAATTTATTAAAAATTAATAATGCCTTGTAACAAAGGTTCCTAGAAAAAAGGACCAGGAATCATACACATTAAACATCCAAATGTGTGAATGGGATATATCCTCGAGACCTTCGTTCATTAATGACAATTTTGATGACTGTTGCGTGATGCGTTGTTAGCATTAAAGACTAGTAATTGCATACATAGAATTGCGAATATGGCGGATACGACAATGAGAAATTAAGGATTGGATATTTCCTGAATGAGCCAACGCGATGACCTGTGTTTGAGATGAGAAAGCGGAATGGATAATACAACTCTCCGAAGATCTTGGTTTAATGCGTATTAATGGGAGATCTCCTCGAGCATTTCGCTCATTAATGATAATGTTGACGGTTCCTGCATGGTGAGTTGTTAGCATGAAAGGTTACTAATTGCATATTAATAAATAAGTACGAAGGTCACAGGGACGTGGAAGATAAATTAAAGAGTGTCTAATTCTCGAAAGCGGTCAGGTGGGCTTCAAAATAGGATTCCAAGGTACAATCGTTGGAGCTGAGGGCCCGAGGGTCAAATTGTATGTCTCATAATTTTTTGAGTGCAAAATGCATAAAACGGAAGAGGGCATGATGAGACAGACCAGAGGGAAATTTTTATATCACGAAAGTCCAGGTAATATTTGTAGGACACAGAACAATGGAAGTGCAGTGAGCCCCCTATCCGGGAACCCGCAATCGTAAAAATGATTGAAGTATGGAATAGAGAAACGGCTGGGCGGATTCATTTTCGATAATATACTGAAACTTGTAATATATACCCCATTGCATGGCAAGATCTTTTCTTCATGTCTTTGGGCAGAAAAGAGAAAATAAGAGAAGATAAATTAATTTAAATTCGAGGAGTCGAGCTTCATTTAAATTTCACTGTCTCGTCGACACTTTTTCTTTTTAATGACGGTCTGTACGGTTGTTGCATGATGGAGTCTTAGCATTAAATATTGGTCGAGCATAGTAAATAGTGACAAAGGGGGAGATTTCGTGAACCCGCCAGCCCGAGGAAGCGTGAAAGAGATAAGTATGGAAAGTGGTCGGATGGGCTTTAGAATTAGGGTGACAATGATTCCCCAGGAGACATGACTTCCCGAGGGTCAAATTGTATGTCTCGGAACTTGAGTGCAAAATATGTACCACGGAAGAGGGGATGATATGGGAGTCTGGCGGTCAATTTGTAATGGCAGGGGCATGGGAGATCTCCTCAAGAGTTTCGCTCATTAATGAAATGTTTAAGGTTCATGCACGACGAAGATTTCCAATTGCATATTCAGAGAAAGTAGGAAGGTGGCAGGGACAGGGAACAACAATTAAGGAATGGATAATTATCAAAAGCGGTTGGTGACGCTTTGAAATAGGGCTAGAAGATACAACCAACATAGGTGAGGGCTCGAGGGTCAAATTGTATCTCTCGGGAGTGTTGAACGAAGAACGTGTAACACAGAAGAGGGCATGATGGTGCATTCCTACAGACAAAGTGTATATTGAAAAAGCGTCTAAGTATGGAACAGGGAACTGGTAGGCCGGAATCGATACATAGTAAATGTACAACGTCAGGGAGATACATCCAACTTGGGGCTAAGTATTGAAAGGAACGATGGAAGGTCGGTCTCATGACGGGGAATTCCAGTGGACAAATTGTATATCGTGGAACTCTAGGTACTGTTTGCAAGTCACAGAATATTTGAAACACAATTTTGAGGTCATCAGTCCGGGAACCCGCAATAAAAAAAGTGTCCAAGTATGGAATAGGGAAACGCTAGCCTGAACTTGTTTTCGCTAATATATTGAAATTTGTAATAGATTTCCCATTACCTAGAAAGATATTCTCTACATGTTTCTGGACAGGTTCTTTAGGGATGGTTAGTCCTCAAGGCTTTTTCTTATTAATGACGATCTTTACGGTTGTTGCATGATGGTGTCTTAGCATTAAACCTTTGGTGTTTCATATTTGGAAAGAAGTACGAGGATGGCCAGAACAGGAAACAGTGACTAGGAATTGGATATTTCGTGAACCCGCCAATGCGAGGATCCAAAATAGGGTGACAAGGTCTCCCTATAAGACGTCAGTCCCTGACGGTCAAATTGTAGCGCTCAGACCATTTGAATGCATAATGTGTAACACGAAAGAGGGGACGATGTCGGAGTCCGAAAGTCAATTTGTATATGGCGGAGGTCTGGGTGCCAATTGTTTTGTACCAGTGTGTTCAGTTGTCACTAGTAAGACCATAATCAATGTATTTTGGGAAGAGAGTGAAGTTAGTGGGGATGGAAGGCAACGACAGATACTTTGAAAAATTTGTGAACCCTGGTAGAGTGAAGCTTGCAAGTTCTAGGAGTCTGTGGTGGAATTGTAGATCATGAAAGTTTTGAGTGCAAGATGTATATCATGGAACAAGAAGGAGCAGAGTTTGAAAGGACCAACCCGACAACCATAACAATAAAATTGGCTAAGTATGGAAAGGAACAATGTTTGGTCGGATTCATCATGTGAGGATATAGATGGAGATGAAGATATGTCATCCCGCCAACCCTAGAACCCACGATCATAGAAAGGCGACTAAGTATATAACCAGAAAACGATAATAAACGAGAAGAATAAAAGGGGAAAAGGGTTGAGTATCTCACAAAACAACATCTGTTGTTTGTCTATTAATTTCAATGTTTTCAAACCCCTGGTCAATCCTCACTAGTAAAATCATAAGTTGCAGATCACGAAAGTTCTTTGGGTGAAATATGTATATGACGGAACAAGGGACATAAGTGTTGGATACTGCAAACCCAGGACTCGGTGGTCAAATAACTGGCTAATTATTGAAAGGAACTGCGGTTGGTCGGGATCATGGTGTGAGGATATAGATAAAGATAAGCATCTGCCA
This sequence comes from Picea sitchensis, assembly GCA_010110895.2. Classification (NCBI taxonomy): domain Eukaryota; kingdom Viridiplantae; phylum Streptophyta; class Pinopsida; order Pinales; family Pinaceae; genus Picea; species Picea sitchensis. Next base: position 30,478 of record SNQJ01S0046604.1, on the reverse strand, counting down.
ATCCTCAAATCTAGGAGACCGTGATCATAAAGATGCGACTAAATATAGAACCACAAAGGGATAATAGAGGGGGAGAAAATAGGGAAAATTTAAAGAGAAAGTGTTTATATTTATTCCAATAGTATTCATATTAATATATATTAATAGATTATTTCTGGTCCAAATGCAAATCATCTTCCAATTTGCAGGATGTTGTTCGGTTCGAAAATTTCGTTGAAACCCATAANATATATATATATATATATATGATGCAATTTTTTTTATATGCACAGATATTATCAAATAGAAGATGTTGCAACATATGAAAAATATTGAACAGGAACATGACGTCAACATTTGAGTTTCCTTGTTGTAATAGAATCATTAATTCATTCTATTTATGGGACCCCGAAAAACCAAAGCAGGACGGGTCCTCCCATTTCTTTCTTTAAGTATAGGGCGGGCACCACATAAGTATGGCCTATGACAAATTATTGTTTCATGTAAAATGTAAGGAGTGAACAGAGTGGCCTTTATTTAAATCGAAGTGTTGGGCAACAGAAAGAAAATATTGTCATCTATGTTTAACGATACACAAAATAAAGTACAAAATAAAATAAAAAACAACACCAGAGATTGGAAAATACCATACGAAAAACTCAATTATTCTATATTTAAATAAACTGGGTTACAAAATACAATTGAGATTATTTTCCATAATGTGTACAATAATGAAGCTTGTTGACAATATTTTATAGATTTAAACTTGACCATCAAATGCTTGATTTGTAAAAAACAATGAGTTGAATATCAATTTCGGGTCTTGGACTTCATTGGTGCTTCTAACTAGATCTATCCCATCTTTTTGAATAGCTCATCTCTTCTGGATATGGCCTGCCTGCATTGACTGGTTATTCAACATTCCATACTTTGCTAAGTGTTAATTTCCCTCTGTCGTCAAAAACTTGGGGTTTAAGGTGCCTTCCTTGTAATGTTCCTGATCATTGACATATGAGACAACTTACAGATGCGATTAAGGCGCAATTCAAAGACGATGGAGTGGTTTTATGTGATGTCATCTTTGGGGAAACAAATCATGTTAGCCAACAAAAGCTGAGACAAAAAAAAATTCAAGTATGTTGTGACTGCTATTCTCCCTGTATTCGATCATCTGTTTGGTTGAAAAGCCTTCCTGAAGATTTGTATGTGAAACTTCTTTTTTTTATTACTATAAATTGGAAGGGACGTCCAAGCAAGCTGAAAAATGTTCCTCTGTTGAAGTATACAACTTCTTCCAACAACACAGATCTGGCAAGTGTATCAAATGTTGCAGATCACACCAGAATATATATTGCGTCATAGGGGTGGCAGACATGGCGGGCCACAAAATGGTCTGGAATGTTCGGAAGTGACATAAAATATTACTCCATGCCTGGATACACCCAGAAGGAAATTATAAAATTGGATACCCATGAATGTGAGAAACTGTATGCATGCTTGAAACAATTTTATAAAATTACAGAACGTTTTATGCCAAAGTTGTAATAGACTCAACATACAAGCAATTTCTATGTCAAAGAGTGTTGAGCGACCTCTGGATGCAGTAACAGACTTGACATACAATCCACTTTCAATCTCTATTGATGCAAATGTCAAGTGCAAGAAGTCGTGATCACAGGCTCTAGGTAGTTTCACCTTTAGGCATCCACACTGGCGGTGACCCCAAGCTCCAGTTAGCTTCAGCTTCGAACATTGACATTGGTGATGGAAATGGGAACAGTGCTATTGACTGCATTGCGTCAATGCGATGAACAAGCAAGGATTTCATTGTCAAATCACTTAGACTGTAGGAGTGTCAGACCTGCAAAGAACATCAACTTTAGTGTTGCTTTGTCATGACAACTACAATGTTTCTTTGAGTCTATAAACATTTGGACGTTGGGTGTACTCCTGTGTGATAATGACCTTGACATTAGGCACATGTCAGACATCTATTATTTGAAATTGCAGTGTTAATGAAATTGCCATAGTGGACGATCGCTCAATTGCATTGGCATAAGCTAAATATTTTCAGGTCCTATCAAGCTTGTCAACTAGGTCTGTCTTTGACCACAGATTGACTCTAAGTTTCAACTGTTATGATAATGTTTGTTGTTGTTTTAGGACAGCCGACAGTCCAAGAACTTCTTTCTGATTTGTTACAGTTGCACTTTCAATTTTAGGTGCTCTAGCATGTAGTTTTAGTAACCAGAAGTTAGAACATGCATACTAAAATAAGTACAACACACCTAAAGATATTTACAGCTGAAAATAAGAAGATCTAAGAAACTAACACATGCATTTTTGTACACAGTTATGTTTTCTCAACATGACCTTGGATAAAACCCCCCCGAGGAAAACCAGTTTGGGATATATGTCTATATAATGATGATTAAAGCAAGAGATACAACAAGTGATGAAATACAATGGAAGCTGTATACATATCAAGCTCCTCACAAGCCTTGCCACAAGATCCATAGAAATATGTGCCAAAGCTCAGGTGTGCCCTCTCCCTTTGTTGCCCTCTGCATTGAAATGCAGTGCTCTAGCTCCTCAATGACCCAATGAAGAAATAACTCCATAGGAATGTGCTCTCCTATGTTGCCTCTCCACCAAATCTGTCAGAACTGGATTCCTCCAAGTAGTGCTCCTACCAGGTAGTTGTCAACCCACTCCACAGGTGTGCTCTCCTCTTATAAGAAATGATCACCATAAATAAATTGAGCCATAAACTGAATGCCTCTCTCCATAGAAGCAAGTGCCCTATCTCTCCCCTCCCTATGCATCAGACCTCATCTCAAGGTGACAAATCCTCCTCTCTTGGTGAGCATATGAAGGAAATAAATGTGCACTCATCCTAGTAGATGCACCCCTCCTCCATATATCATGCTCCCTCCAAGGAATGGAAGCTAGAACTCCATGGAAATGCTCTCCATGCAAGATCTAAGTAACAAGAGCCTCCTCCTCAATCTCTCAAGGGTTTCTCTCAAACCCTCATCAAGTGCGCCCTCCTTCTCCTCAAGAAATGCGCCCTCCTCTCTTCTCCAAAACTCATAAGTGAAGAATGAATCTCAATAATACACTTTACCCTCTCTTTAGCCTCCTTTGGCCAACCCTAAAATATCAATGGCCTAGATTAGATCTAGCCAAGTATAATCAATGGGTGAGATCTCATCCTAAAATCTCACGAAGGAAACCCACTTTCCTTAGTTTCTTTATGTCTATTAATTCACCCACATTGTGAATTAATTTTCACTTTATGACTTAAGTGACATATTTAACTTTTGAATTAAATCTCCTAAGTCAAAGTGAAATTAGAATCATAAATTAAAGTACAAGGGTAATAGTCTTCCCCCTTTGTGTTTAGAGACTCATAAGCACATGGGGACCACTTTCCAAGGTACCCAAATCTCAACACTCCATTTTACCGAGGAAAGTGCTCATCACCACCAAGCTCGTCCCTACAGTGGACATGGTTGCCTCCTGGCAAATGCTCGGTGAGTATGGTTGTACCTTGATCACTGAAAGTGGACTATGTCATAGATCTACTCAATGATCTATAAATGGCACTGACTCTCCATCTATCCAAGATCACCTAGATCTCGGTCATCACACCAAGACCTCCACCTTGGTCTCCCACCAAGGATTTCCACCTACTATTAGCCTCTCACCAAGATTCACTACTCTTGGCATCTCACCAAGAGTCTCCCCCTCTTGGTATCTCACCAAGAGTCATCAACTTGGCCTCTCGCCAAGTCACTTCCACCTGAAGTGGATCTAGACCCTGATCTTCCCATCTCAAAAGCTAAGTGAGGCTCAAGCCTTTGTGGTGCCCTGCTACTCCTCCTCATTGACCTCTGATGCACTAAAGCTGTAGCACCAACTCTCTGTCTACTCGGTTGCTATGAAACTGTAGCTATACTGGGTGGACTAGTCACCCACTCTGAAGATGTCCAGGGACACTGAGTATCATCTCCCTCTGAATCACTGTTGTGAGTCAGTCAGTCCTCCTCAACTTTGTCTCCCCATATAGTGTTGGATGGTGTAATAGCAGACAAGGTAGTCACAAATGCACACTCTCTCGAAAACTGATCACTGAACTCTATCTCCTATGTTGTCGCTGCTGACACATCCTACTACTTCTTCTTCTTCTTGGGACACTATCCTGCATAGTGACCCATCTCTCCATAAGTAAAGCATCTCACTGTGCTCATGTCTCTCCTCTGCCCACTGTTGTTGTTTCTCTCTCCTCCCTGTGGTGGGGCCCCAAAATTGGGACCCTACCGACCTCCACGACTGGTATTCTTCTTGCCCTCTGTCCAAAGAGCAAGCTCCTCAACACCCGGAACTCACTGTTGTTGTTGTTGTTGCTATCCAGAAGCCTCGTCTGCAAGACTAATATCCTCCTGGATGAATTCATCCCACATCCTCTTCTATGTAGGCATGACCTCCCTGACAACAATGCCCCATACAAATGGATCCCACGGTTTGGTGGTGCTATTCATAGCTTGCCTCACTAAAGAGTTAGGGTTCACCACCTCTCTGACAGCTCCAAGATCGTCTTTGATCTGAGTGTATCTACTAAGGAATGAAGTAACTGACTCATCCTCAAGCATGTGAATGCCACTGAGTCGGTCATGAAGAACCATATTCCGGTTCTCATTAGATCTCTCGTACAACTTGCACAGAGATGCCCACATCTCGAATGCACAAGTCTTCCTAGTCAAGTGGGGAATAATGTGATCTCTCACAACATCACAAACGATCCTCTTTGCCTTGTTGTTCCTCCTCCTGAACTCTGCCACCAAGATGGGTGCAGTGACATGAATGGTAGGAACAATTGCCTCGATTATGTCCCATAGTTCTAGGTCCTCTAAGACAAAGACCATCCTCACCTTCCAAGGCAACCATTTTCTAGCCCCGGCTAGCCTTTCCTCAACACGTATATGAGATATCAACATGTCTGTCACATTGTGCTCACTCTGATGCTCCCAATGAAAAGGAACACTGCCTCACTCCTATCAACACAAATGAGAAAATAGGCAAGTGAAACCCCGACCTCACTCCTAATCAGTAGGTGTGAAAAGAGGTCATCAACTACAACCTCACTCATGTTCACGTAGGTGTGAAAAGAGGTTTTCCACAAGTGTCAAAACTGCCCAACTTTCCTCTACAAAAATCTGTCCTCTAACAACCATTGAATGAGTCAATGGTTGTCCACAAAGTTCTTCCAATAAGATGTATATGACAACCAATACATATGCTTTCCAAACTGCTAAAAAATCAGCCACCTCAACTCTGCTACCATGAAGATTTTCAGGTCCTATCAAGCTTGTCAACTGGGTCTGTCTTTGACCACATATTGATTCTAAGTTTCAACTGTTATGATCATGTTTGCTGATGTTTTAGGACAACCAACAGTCCAATAACTTCTTGTTGATTTGTTGTGGTTGCACTTTAAATTTTAGGTGCTCTAGCATGTAGTTTTAGTAACCAAAAGTTAGCACATGCATACTAAAATAAGTACAACACACCTAAAGATATTTATATCTGAAAATAAGTAAATCTAAGAAACTAACACATGCATTTTTGTACACAGGTATTTTTGGTCAACATGACCCTAGATAAAACCCCCCTGGGGAAAACCAGTTTGGGATATATTTCTATATAATGATGATCAAAGCAAGAGATACAACAAGTAATGAAATATAATGGAACCTATATACATAGAATTCTCCTCACAAGCCTTGCCACAATATCCAGAGAAATATGTGCCCAAGCTCATGTGCACCCTCTCCCTTTGTTTCCCTCTACACTGAAATGAAGTGCTCTAGCTCCTCAATGACCCAATGAAGAAATCCCTCCACAGGAATGTTCTCTCCTGTGTTGCCTCTCCACCAAATTTGTCATAACTGGATTCCTCCAAGAATTGCTCCTACCAGGTAGTTGTCAACCCACTCCACAAGTGCGCCCTCCTCCTAGCAGAAATGACCATAAATAAATTGATCCATAAATTGAATGCCTATCTCCACAGAAGCAAACACCCTAGCTCTCCTCTCCCTATGCATCAGACCTCATCTCAAGGTGACAAGTCCTCCTCTTTTGGTGAGCATATGAAAGAAATAAATGCGCCCTCCTCCTAGTAGATGAGCCCCTCCTCCATATATCATGCTCCCTCCAAGGAATGGAAGCTAGAACTCCATGGAAATGCTCTCCATGCAAGCTCAAAGTAACAAGAGCCTCATCCTCGAGCTCTCAAGGGTTTCTCTCAAACCCTCATCAAGTGCGCCCTCCTTCTCCTCAAGAAATGTGCCCTCCTCTCTTCTCCAAAACTCACAAGTGAAGAATGAATCTCAATAATACACTTTACCCTCTCTTTAGCCTCCTTTGGCCAACCCTAAAAGATCAATGGCCTAGATTAGATCTAGCCAAGTCTAATCAATGGGTGAGATCTNCTCTTTAGCCTCCTTTGGCCAACCCTAAAAGATCAATGGCCTAGATTAGATCTAGCCAAGTCTAATCAATGGGTGAGATCTCATCATAAAATCTCACTAAGGAAACCCACTTTCCTTATTTGCTTTATGTCTATTAATTCACCCACATTGTGAATTAATCGTCACTTTATGACTTAAGTGACATATTTCACTTTTGACTTAAATATCCAAAGTCAAAGTGAAATTAGAATCATAAAGTAAAGTACAAGGGTAATAGTCTTCCCCCTTTGTGCTTAGAGACTCATAAGAACATGGGGACCACTTTCCAAGGTACCCAAATCTCAACAAAAGCAATATTAATTGCATGATTAATTAACATCCTTGAAGGATGTGAATCCCAAACAACGCCTAAAACTTTTCTAACAACCGTGTGTTAAAAAAATACATTGTTCTATATTTTAAAAAATAATAAATTGTAGGTGAAAACAACTTTGGAATACTCCACTACATTAAGGTCTCTTCTAAAGAATGAAATAAAATGATTACATGAAGGTGGTAGTAAAAGGTGATTTTCATAAACCAAATCATTACCTGAACAGGCGAAACTTCTTACAGAAGGTGGTAGTATAAAGTAATCATCAGAAAGTGTTGCAAAGTTCATAATCCATAATTCCTTCCCATTAAATTTTCCCAATTAAATGTCGATGAAGGAATTAGAAAGTTTTGAGAGATTCGTTCCTTGGTTATATACCCACCTTCAAGTAGGAGGAGAATATCCGTGCAAAGAGGGGCAAGCTCATCGACCCAAATGTAACCATATGCATAGGAATGGTAAAACAAATTGTGCAATGGTGATAGAAACGCGATTGTATGTGGAGTCTGTCACTACATCCAGAGGATAGTGAACAAACTTTGACAAAGAATATGACCTTATGTCAAGTCTGTGACCACACTCATAAGTAGCTCAACAAACTTTGAAATAGAAACTTTTGTAATTTTAGGATGTCGATTCAACTACCCATACAGTTTCTCATACTCGCGACAATCCAAATTTATAATTTCCTTCTGAATATATTCACGAATGGAGTAATATTTTGCGTCATTTATGAATATTATAGACCATTTTGCAATCCACAGTATGTGTGACTCCTCTGACGAAAGATAAATTCTTGTGTGGTTTGCAGAATTTGATACACTTGCCAAATCTGTTTTGTTGGAAGAAACTATATACTTTAATGAAGGAGCATTTTGCAGGTGACCTAAAAGTCTCTTCCAACTCCCAGTAAGAAAAAAAAGAAGATCAAGACACAAATCTTCAGCCGGGCCTTTCAACCATCCAAAGCATCGAATACAGGGACAACACCAATCACAAGACACTTGATTTTTATTTTTATTTTGTCTGAGTTTCTCTTGGCTAACATAGTTTTTTTCGCTCAAAGATGGCGTCACATAAAACTATTCCCTCATCTTTCAATTGGGCCTAAATGGAATCTCTAAGTTTTCTCACATGTCCATGACCAGGAACATTACAACGAAGGAACCTTAAAGCCCAACTCTTTGATGATAGAGAGAGATGGGAATAAGTATTTAAAATCAACACTGGAGGATGATAGTATAATCTTCCATAGATTTTGGCTTAATTCATTTTAATGGCATATGCCCTCAATCTTTACACTTATTAATTCCAATCTTTTTGAATACGTGTGTTGAATAGACACCAATAACATGATTTAACATTCCCATATGCAAGCAGATTCTCAAATATGACAACCTGTAACATATGCACAGTATTAAAGAGGGACACGACGTCAACAAATATGTGGATGACACATTCATGGATGGCAGTCTGGTGGTACAATATTGCACTGTTACTATGATGATTCCTTTAAAAAACTAAAATAGTCAACACTTTTTGCAAATTCAAAATGGACGCAATTTTTTTTTATCAGATCCCATAATATTCACATGTTTATGAATTTTAATGGGAGATGTCCTCGAGATTTCCGCTTATTAAAGACAATATTTTTTAACCTATCTGGTCGGTTGTCACTAGTAAAATCATAATTAATGTGCATTGGGAAGGGTGGAAGGTATTGGGGGTGGAGGGGACAAAAAAATGCTTTTAACTTTTTTGAACCTGGGAGTGCGTGAACCTGCGAAACTTTGAAAACTCGACTAAGTATGGAAAGGAAGGTCAAACAGACAGAGTCATCATAGGTAGAGGCAAGCTTATAAGTTTGAGGAGTCTGGGGTAGAATTGTAGAGCACAAAAGTTTTGGGTGCAAGATGTATACCCTAAACACGGGTTGGCAGAGCTCGATAGCACCTATTTGCGAACCCACGTTCATAAAATTGGCTTAGTATACAAATGAACAATGGTCGGTTGGACTCGTGATGTGAATATATAGATGGAGATGATGATTTTTCATTTCGCCACACCGGGAACCCGCGAACACAGAAACATGACAAAAGTATAGAACCAGAAATACATAATAGAGGGTAAGAACAAAAGGGAAAAACAGGCAAGTTTAGAAGAAATTGGCTAAGTATGCAAATGAATGGCGGTCGAATGGACTCGTGATGTAAAGATATAGATGGAGATGATGATTTTTCAATTGGATACTTCAGGAACCTGCGACCACAAAAATGTCACAAAGTATAGAAGCAGAAATGCATAATAGAGGGGAAGAACAAAAGGGAAAAATGGGCAAGTTTACAAGAGGAAAAAGAAAGGGAGAGAAGAACTTTATCGCTCACACAACAACACTTCGTCTCATAACTATGAAACCATAGAAATACATTAACTATGGGAAAAACATCATTAGCTATGAAATATAGTTAGAGCCCGACAAAATCTAGTTCAAGCCATAAGAGATGGTGTTTACATCCACTGCAAAATTTTGCATATTATTTTATCTTAATAGTATTTTCTAGGGAGCCAACTGTAAAACCATGTAACAACATATCCAACTGAAAAAGGCCCAACTGTAGCCGCAGGTCCTCAACTTCCAAAGTTAAATCAAACAACACTAAGCAACATCCAACGAACTAAGAAGAAAGCACCACCCAACCGACTAGGAATGTCGGTGAAGAACAATATTGGTCAAATTCACTGCACACAAGATTGTATCAAAAAATTCAGAGTAAAATGTATTGTAACACATATGTTAATCAAATATTTCAGGCTGTGAGACCCGCCAGGTAAACATTCAAAGCTGTCAGGACTGTCCAAAGGCATGCCACTGTGCAAGCAATTAAGAAAGGTGCAGTTTTCACGGCTGGTATTTTTCAATACTGGGAGCGATCAAAATCCTCTTGCAGTCCATCTTTGTATGTGATTACTACGGCCAGAGAAGCAGGACCGTAATATTGTCTTCATCTCGTTCCTGATTTCCAATGTTAAACACATAACCTACCTCCATCACAGCCACAGTGATGCATAGGAAAGGGAAATCGTATTTTCTCCTCACATACAAAGATGTTCTGGAAGGATTTCGACTCAGGCATCCCCAACAATCAAATTTCCCACCTGCAAACTACAAATAGCAAGCAAAGATAAACACGATGCCCAAACCCGCCTGTCAACGGGCAATAATAGAAGGCCAATGTTCGACACATAACCTACCTCCAACACAACCATAGTGACGCATAGGAAAACAAAATCGTATTTTCTCCTCGCATACAAAGATGTTCTGCAAGAGGATTTCGAATCAGGCATCACCAGTACTCAAATTTCCCACCTACAAACTGCAAATAGCAAGCGAAGCTAAACACGAAACTCAAACCTGCCCATCAATGGGGAACGATAGAAGGGTAGTTCCAATCGTGGTTGTAGAATCCCAAGCATGCAAATTGCAACAAGACAAACAAGCAAACAAGAACAACAGGAACAAGCAAATACAAAATCAGTGAACAAGAAAGAAGCAAGCATGAACCAGTGAACCAACAATGCCACTGAAGAATAATATTGCCCATATTCACTGCAGAGAACATTGCATATAAAAATAAAAATAAAAACGGAAGAAAATGTATTGTAACAGGCCTGTTAAGTAAACATTTAAGGCTGTGAGGCCTGTTAGGTAAACATTTAAGTCGGTCAGAACAACTCTGTAAACATTTAAGAAAGAATGCAGTGTGGCAGGTCTCTTACGTACAAAAAAACATTTATTATATTATTTTATAACAATAAAAAAAATTAGTAACAATAGTTCAAACAATAGAGGCAAAAAATAAATATATTCAAAGGACAAACTAATATGAAGTCAACTAATAAAAAACTGACTCTCTATCTTCAAAACTTTGGATATCCAAACATTTCAAGAAAAAAATAAAAACTCAGAAAGACCGTATGTGATCAAAAACTTTGGATATGCTAACATATCAAACATTGGGAATAGCGAAGCTTGCAATAAGACCTCAAATCTGTTATCCAATCAGATCATGACATATATGGTATTTTTTATTATATAAAAATCAATGTTTTTAGTTCCCCAGTTCCAATAATAGGTGTTATGTAAATATTTTTAGTCAAAGAACAAACTAATATGAAGTCAATGAATTATCGATCGCTATAGTCCCTCTACGCCTTTGACAGGGACTAATAAGACTCGAACAACCCAAATTCATTTAAAATGATAAAAAACTTTAAAGTTCAAAAAATTTGATCTCATTTAATAAATTAGAAATTAACATAAATTTATATTATTAAAACTTCCACCTTTATAGTGGTTAAAATTTCCATTTTTATTAATTTATTGTAATCACTAAAATATGCCTTAAACGATTACCTATTTTATCTTCGAATTTAAAGAGTTTAGACTTATAAACTAATGCTTTGCTGTGGAAAATGTAGAAATTAACATAAATTTATATTATTAAAATTTCCACCTTTATAGTGGTTAAAATTTCCATTTTTATTAATTTATTGTAATCACTAAAATATGCCTTAAACGATTACCTATTTTATCTTCGAATTTAAAGAGTCTAGAGTTATAAACTAATGCTTTACTGTGGAAAATGGTTAATGCAAGAAAACTTGTGTACATGTGGATTTGTTTTTTAATAATCTATATTCATATATTATATTACTTTTTTAGGATCTAGATTTTTAGAGTGTCATAATGCATCTAGATTTTTAGAATGTCATAATGTATACTATGTTGGAGAAATTTAAATATTAATATTTAGAAAGTCAAAAAAATATTATTTTTAATACAGTTTTTTATTGATTTAATTTTTAAATTTATCATTATTATTTTTAATGTAGTTTTTTTATTGATTTAATTTTTAAATTTATTAAATTTTTTTATATTATTTGATTGCATTTTTTTAAATTTAAAATGAATATTTAAAAAAAAAAAATATGAATATTAATGAAAATAAAAATAATTTATGTTTATATAAAAAAGTTGATTTTGAATTTTAATTTTTAAAAATAATATTAAAAATATATAATTTGAAGTATCATGAAATTTATAAAATTTAATATTTATGGGTTCATTAAGTGCAAATATATCATGAAGTGTGATTTGAATTCAAAAAATGACGGTAACAACTTTTCCTCACATCCAATTGACACCCACTTAAATGTGTTTAAGTAAAGGGTCCTTGCCCTTTGTTTTCTAAAACATTGGAGAGGCCCAAGTGTAATATAACCTTGTCCTAAATTCACAAATATTACACACCCCTATTGTTTTACCTAGATTTTGAAGTTCAATGTGAAAACCCCTATTGTTTTACCTAGATTTTGAAGTTCAATGTGAAAACCCCTATTGTTTTACCTAGATTTTGAAGTTCAATGTGAAAACATATGCTCATAAATAAGAGACTAAGGAAGATATGAAAAAGTAGTCAATGATGTAGTAAGTTGTGAATACACAAGATCACACTTCAATACTTTTCAACTTGTGGTTGGCTAAGAAAATTGTAATACTAACATTGAGAGTTACAATCTCTCATAGTTAATCACATCAATGCTCAAGTGCACTCACTTTTCTATGAAGGAATGTTTATAGTCAAGCCACATAGCAACCTTAACTGCTTTGCAATATATATTCAGTTTTTCCTCTAGCTTCTACCATGTTTTCAAAAATATATGGCTATTGTCAGAAACAACTAGAAAATAGTAATTTCGTACGTAGAGCTAGAACTACAGTTCCAAGAAAAATGATAAGAGCATAACGTAGTAGTATCTATGTTTGAATCATTAAATGAATGAATGTATTGAAAATTGTATGGTCTTGTAGCTGAGACAAAGTTTTCCTTTAGACTTATAGCTACTTTATGGGTTTCATTTTTTCTCTTTGCATCCAATATTAGCCTTCTATTTTGCATCGAAATCCCGCCAAATCCTTTCAGTTAATCACACTCGTCTTCTAATTTTGAAATGCATTCAGAATTTGGAGACCTTGCTACATTTGTTTATATAACTCTTTGTACTTGCATAATTTTTCTACCAGGTCAATCTTTTGCTTTCGACAATCTTGAATTCCTCTAAAATTCAAACAAAATCTATAAAGACTGCCATACTTATATTGTTTGTACTTGCATGCTTTTCTGGCCAGGTTAAAATTTTGTTCTCAAGAAGCAATTTTTGGAGTGATATTGATACCCAAACAACATCACTACTACCTAGGACATGATTATTTATAGTTTTTTTTGTGCTTACATCATTCTTTTGTTGCATTAAACATTTTCTTTGAACAAAGCTCTTATGCACTGACATGATTATTTATAGTTTTTTTTGTGCTTACATCATTCTTTTGCTGCATCAAACATTTTCTTTGAACAAAGCTCTTGTGCACCAACTATAGAACACAAACACTTCCATTCACAATAGAGTTTGTGCTTGCACAATTCTCTCATAGACTCAAAATTTTGCTCAACATTTTTTTCCATCCTCCAACATCTAAAGAGATTATGGTTAGAAAAGAATAAAACCAAAACAACTTAAAATATGAGGAAAGAGGACACTATAATGCAAACATATTATGAAACTTTTTTCATGCCTTACTGTTAAAATTGTTGCAAATCCTCTCTACTAGCTCAAATCCCTTCAAGACCGGTATATTTATTTACAATATCTTAGTTTATCAAGGCATATAGACATTTCCATTTATGGCTCTTGTTTAAGTTTGGCATTAAATTTATTCCCACACAAGGAATATTTGACTTGATTCTCTTTGAGCCTATATGATTATCGCTTACAACACCTATTTTGCTTTGTAGATATTCATTATGATTCTAGTACTAAATAGTTAATGATGTCCAATATTTTGATAAATGATGCTTATAGTTAGTCAATCACTTGAATAAATAATGTTCCAGCCACACAATGCCTAAAAATGTTTGTGTCTCCAATTTTCCATGAAGGCATAAACATCACTAGCAAAGGGGAACTCTAGTTGTTCCATAGAAAAGGTCTCGACAAAATAGCCTTTGGATGATCACTATACAACCATAAAACATGCAGAGAAATACCAATTCCTGCAAGTCAATTCCCTTTCTTAAACACAAGTGGATAAACACTCATATGTAACTTGTATAGAACAAGGAGGTTACCAATGTTGTGCAATGATTGATTGTATAAATCCAAATATATGGCAGAAAACTTGGCCACAACAACCATTGATATGCAGGTCAGACTTAGGAGATTTTCCAGGTCATCCTTCTAACCAGGTTATGCATCAATTCTCATGTGAGGTGCCCCATGAAGTCTAGTATAAGGCTTGAACATTCAAGTGTTATGCTAAAATACATGAAAACTCACAAGATGTTTCAATTGTGCAATAGGCTATTAAGTAATAGTAGGGTATACGATTGGATCACATATATTATATTCATTAAGCATGGTGCATGCAAGTCACCTTCCTTGTAAATCAGAAGTTGAATGATTTTCACATTGCCAATATTGTTAATAATATTGAAAATAATTAAGAATGGGTCACTGGATTAAAAGAGATACACTTCGTTGATATTTTAGCTCCATTGGATTTGGCATTAGTAACACTTATTATTATTTTGAAACCTTTGTTGCATTCACCAAAAGTTGCTTCTAGAGTGGATGTTTCTTTGCATATTTTTTAGTGCTTCATTATGAGAGAAACTAAAATTCCATTAGAAGATAACATGAGTTACCTTGGAGGGGTGGTAGGTGTAGGGGATTAATTTATATCTTGATGGAAATTAAGAAATAAAATTTGATTGGGGGTTAAGGATATCAACATACAATGAAGTAGAGGCGTTGGTGATATTCCAAGGACTAGTGTTACTCAAGGCTAGAGGAGTAAGCCATGCCATAATAATAGGAGATTCTACCATTGTCATTCAGTAGTTTCACTTTCATTCATCTCTGCATTATGAACAATTAGAAAGGCTTATTAATAGAGTTCAAGCTATGATTGAAGGCTTTAGAGGAATTGAATTCTTTTAGGTGCTTTAAAACCATAACTCACATGTTGATGCCAAAGCAAAGGAAGGAATGGGTCTAGGGGAAGGAAATTGCAGTACAAATAAGGGGGTGGGGGTAGTTATGGTTTCATTTTCCCTCCCATGATAATTAGATTAATTGAAATTTATTAATGGAATCGCCCAAGCATCACAAGTGTAGTATCATGCATGTGAGGACATGGCTAGAGTTAAATATCTTGCAAGCGTGCGTACTCTCTCATTCAACGTTGGACGTGATGGGAATGCTTATTCATCTTATGATTAATGGAAGTTTGCTTGTGGAATTATTTTCCCTTCCTCGAAGGCCAAGTGTGTTTTTTTTAAGGATAGTCTAGGGTTTGGTTTCTAGGAAGTTGGGCACATTGTTATGGTTGTGGATTGGACTTCGGATCCCATAGTTTGAACTATCTTTGGTAATTGCATTCAAATATTTGGAGAAAATACTTTGAAAGGAATAAATTGGGAGTGTGTGTGTTTTTTTTAAACCAAAACCATGGATAAATTTCCTTAGTTCAATGGAGAAGCAAGAATGGATGGTTTTCAATGTTGCTTTGAATGCTACATTTGGTGTCAGTTAGCCAGAAGAGGTTAGAAGAGGAATCAAGAGTTGTGTGCATGAGGTGTCTAAGGAATATGGTGAATTAACAATATATGCAAATAAATGGTCAAGATGGCAAGAGGAATGGGAGTTTAAGGCTATAGTGGAAGGTCACGTTTGCGATTGACCCATGGTTGGCCCATGTTTCCCCCAGCTTGTAAATATAACTATAACTTGTCAAAAGACTGTGCCAGACTGAATATGTGTGAATGTTACATTTGATGAACCTTTTTGTTATAAGAGGCAATGTATGTATTTATGTTATTAATTAAAAATGGATAGTGTTGCATAACTACTGAAAGGGGGGTTTGCCAAGATAGATCATGATGTTATGAGAGAGATGGTGAGGGGAACCAAAAATGGTTGAGATGACCCCCACCAAAATAGTACCTTACAGGATTTAATTTCTCAGACACAGAACAATCCTCTGACCCATAAATGAATTACCAGTCAGACTAGTAGTTGGGAAAGCCCTCCTCAAGAGTTAATGAGGAGATCGGCATAGTACCCATCTGCAAGGCTTCCTGACCTGGCCACGAGCTGGGGATTCAGACCCACACAATATTTCTTAGGAAGGAAATAAAGGAAGGGATTCGTGGGTAGAGGAAGATCTGTGAGGGAGAAGATTCGAGAGACTAATCTCCCAAAAGAGAGAAGAACACTAGCAACTCTTGGATTTAAAGGAGAACTAAGAAACAAATTTGTTCTGGATGTAAGAAGCTACTAACAACATTTTCAGTCCAAGCCAATAAATGAGGCTGCACAGAATATGAGTGACTGTGGAAGCACTCATTGTAGACCCTGATCTGAAAGGATACAAAGATTCCTAAGGATAAATCAGAATTCTCAGAAGTTCCTCAGGAAGCTCAGAATGGCCTCAATAGGTGGAGAGAGGGAAAAAATTCAAAGTCCTCAAAACTCATAAAAATTTTCATCATCGCGAAGAGAATGTCACAATATTTCTAACGACATAAACAGTTCATCAAATAGAGTTACGTATCGAAAGATATCCACGGTCAAATTTTTGGTCAACCTAGCCCAATCAGCGGGGATGAGTCAACATTCATACTGCTGACGTCAACATCAATTAAAATGATGTCAGCGTCCTTACAAGGTACATGGCACAATCAACAATCGACACGTTTCATGATGACATCAACATGATGTCAGCATGATGATGTTCAGCACCAAAGGCTGCCACATGTCACCCATTTTTGGTATTTTTCGATCGGTATGTGGACTAATGGAAAAGTGCCACGTGGCAGTCTGTACAATACGTGGTAGACATGTGGCATTTGTACAACCATATGGTAGGTGACGTGGCAAGATGAACAGGTAGGAGGTGATGTGGCAGTTGACTGTGTAAGCAAGTGACCTGGGCCAATGAATGGTCTCCACGTGGCCCAGTCATGGGCTGTGACATGGCAGTGGGAAAATTCCCAATGAGGGCTAGCAACTGAAATTGAAAAATTAAAAATGGTCCGGTCCACCAAATTTGGCAGGGGTTCCACCAAATCTGGTGGTCGATCCCACTATATTCGGCTTCACCACATAAATGATAGACTTCCACTATATTCAAACCACAAATTTGGCGTATCCTTCAGGTTTGGAAATGAACTTGGTGGTTAGCACCACCATGCAGTTTAGTTGTAATTGTTATAAAAAAGGGGGAGGCCCGTGGGTTTGACCTTGGGACCTCCCCAACCACCAAGATTTTATTAACATTCGCCAGTCATTAGGCCAACAAACCACGTTGCTAACTTTACCCGCATTTTTATTTAAAAATGAAATTTCGCCAATGCACGTGGGGAGCGGCAGGGCATGCGATGGTACGACCGAGCACATTTTATTAGGAATTTTTGATGAATTAATTGCAGGTTGCAGGAACGAAAATCGAGACAAAATTTCTCTTGGGCCTGGAAGTGCCAGAGTCAGAATGAGGCATGGAGACAACCATTTTTGAGTAATTTGGTGCCACAAATTCAATGGTGTTGTTTGTTTTCTGATCTGAGAAAAAAATTTGCATCTTAATTCTAGAATGAGTTATACTTACGTATTTTTCCAAATTCTTTTGTTGAGTTAATACAAAGGCCTACCCATTTGAGAGCAGGACCCAGAGACGTAGTTCATCAAGGATGAACTCCATTATCAAGTTTTTGTGTTTAGATTTGATGCTTATGTCTCTTTATTATTGATTTTTTCCTTATTTATGTTGCACTTCAATTTATTCTCATTTAATACAATTCTTTAATAACTCACATCGATGAAAAGATTTTGGATTAGACCCCCTCACCTTGATCTGGATTATTTTCGACACGAAATGAGAGCAGAGATATAATAAAGAAATGCACAAAGATATCACATATATCCAATAATATAACAGAAATATATCATAGATGCAACCCTTAACACAGAGATATAGTAATACATGATTTCTATTAATGAAATAAATGTACAGAGACTGTAAAAATATAGAGTGAAAGACTCGCGAGAATGGTGGCATCTTATCTCCGAGAAGAGATGTGATGGCTACTCCCATTCGCAAGAAGATCATTACAATGAGGCTGCAAAGGCCTTTTTACAATAAGAGGGAATGCAAAAAACCCTAGACATCCAAAAACCTAACCCTAGGAGATGAAGTGCCAAAAGTCATGTGGGCCCTGTTTGGGTAAGTTGGTGCATCAACTTCCTGGGGTCGTAACTTTTGCATACGATCTTCGTTTTAGGCGTGTGATAGCTCGTTGGAAAGGTATTGTCGAGGAAATTAATTTTGAGGGCACAATCATGCCTTTGGATATCATTGAGAACCTCTATCTCGAAAAACCTTCATTTGGGCCCTCAAAATGGCCCCGGAAGTTAAATACTGCTAAAAATAGTAAATTGCCAAAATTGCCATAAAATTGTTTTGAGCCAGTCGAAAAAGGTGGGTGGCCACAAATATCCACCTAGATCAATCCTTCCTCCTTAGGAATAAATGGTATCCATTGCGTTGAGTTCCCGGGGGAGAGGGAAAAGCGTTTGCTGAATCTGCATCTTGGTGAGTTGCTTGCCTTGCTAGAGACGTCGCGCTGCTCAGTTTGTGGAAGTCTATCACGAATCTGTTGAGGCTGAGGTTTTTCAACAAGTCGGGCTACATGAGAGGATGGTGTGTAGAAGGAATATTTTCACTTTGCTGCAACCTTGTCAACTTGCCTATGTTGGATAGAAGGTGCAGGGGGCGAGGTTGTAGTGGTTGCAGTGTCCTTCTTTTCCCCTTTTGAACAGATTGTGAAGAACCTGAATTTTGCAGTATGAGATACTACCTTGCGGCACTTTTTAGGTGGAACAGTAGTCGGAACTACCTCTGGTATGCTATAGAGATGACCCCCCAAAGTAACAATGACACTACAGGGTCAAGACTCATAAACAGCATGACATCTTCACATATATGGTTGGCCCAAGAGGACATCACAGACATCCAATGGGGAAACATCACATAATACCTCATCCTTGAAGGGTGGATGCTGTATGATAATCGACATTGTTGGATGACACGATGATCTCATCCTTGGTGAAGCCACTCGATGTTGTATGGTTGTAGGTGTGGTGTTGTCGACAATCCCAATTGTTTGATGACCTCTGTTGAGATGAGGTTCTTTTGGCTTCTGCTATCAACAATAAAATGTAGGAGGGTCCCCTTCACCCACTTTTGTGAATGAAAAAGGCACTCCCCCACTTTAGGATCTGTTGGTTCTTCTGGTTGAATTGTTGCGGTCGCGACAATAGTTGTGGGGTTTGCGTCAATGATCTGTCCTTTACCAGTATTTTTAGAATCAGATTCAGAATCAAGGTTCGACTCATTGTCTTTGATCTCGGCCACCAATGACTGTTTTGAGCGACATTCATCGGTGTTGTACCAGGGGCATTTGTGGAAATCGCACCATTTTCCAATGTCTTTCTTTGTCTTCCCGTGACCTTTCTTTTCCTATGGCTTGGACTGGATTTCGGGAGACTGTTTGTTAGGGTTTTCTTTGTCGTACTTTGGTTGTTGCGTATTTGTAAACCCGAACTCTCGTTTTTTCTGGTGCTTAAATTTCTTCTTGATTTTAACAGCATGTCAATAAGCAACACCTAGTGATGAGATGTCCAGAAAATCCATTTCAATTTGGATGTATCTATGTAGAGCCCCACGGTATTTCAGAACCAAATGTCGTTCGGAGTCTTTGATACCCAGCTTGGTGTGCAAGGTATGGAAGGTATTGGTGAACTCCATAAATTCTTGGCCCCTCTCTTTCCGCAATGTGGTCCATCTCATGTACTGCTCCTCATAGTTGCCAACAGGATAGTACTATTCCTTTACTGCATCCACAAAAAATCCCCAAGTGGAATCGGCCCCATATATTCCAGAATCCTCTGTGGAGCTTTGCTCCCAGTAAGTTTCCCACCAATGTTTGACATGAGGGAGAGCGTTAAGGAGTGCAAAGGTGATATTTTCTTTGTCGGAAAAATTGTGAACAAAGAAATAACCTTCTCGCAGAGTTAACCATTTTTCTAGGGCTTCTGCATCTATCTGTCCTTCAAATACAGGAATATCAAAATTAACTTGTACCTTGAAAGGCGAGGTTCTTCCAAAGTGGCCACTTGATGAAGATGCACCTGTTGCTATCGGAAGGCGTTGAAGGATTTGGGAAAAATTCTCCATCATTTTGTCCCTCTGTCACGTGAGATCTTGCTCAAGCAATAGACTGATAAGATCCTCTGCTCCATCGTTTTTCTTTTCTTCCGCCATTGAGGGTTTCTTGCGTGTGAGAGAACAATTATCTTCAAGAGAGACAAGCTCAAGACCCAACTTGCTATACTCGAACCTCGTCGGGGACATGCACTGAAACAAATGATCAAGAACAACCTTCTCTAATACCACTAATCCAGATTATTTTCGGCATGAAATGAGAGCAGAGATATAATAAAGATATGCATAGAGATATCGTGTATATCCAATAATATAACAGAAATATATCAGAGATGCAACCCTTAACACAGAGATACAGTAATACATGATTTCTATTAATGAAAGAAATGTACAGAGACTGTAAAAATACAGAGTGAAAGACTCGCTAGAATGGTGGCAGCTTATCTCCGAGAAGAGATGTGACAGCTACTCGCATTCACAAGAAGATCATTACAATGAGGCTCCGAAGGCCTTTTTACAATAAGAGGGAATGAAAAAAACCCTAGACATCCAAAAACCTAACCCTAGGAGATGAAGTGCCAAAAGTCATGTGGGCCTCGTTTGGGTAAGTTGGTGCATCAACTTCCCGGGGTCGTAACCTTTGCATACGATCTTCATTTTAGGCATGTGATAGCTCGTTGGAAAGGTATCTTCAAGGAGATTCATTTTGGGGGCCCAATCATGCCTTTGGCTATCATTGAGAACCTATATCTCTAAAAAAATTCATTTGGTCCCTCAAAATGGCCACGGAAGTTAAAAACTACTAAAAATAGTAAATTGCCAAAAAATCGTTTTGAGCCAGTCGAAAAAGGTGGGTGGCCACTGATATCCACCTGGATCACGCCTGGTAGAGAGAAAATGGTTGTGCCAAGTTCCTATGGGAGGAGGAGAGTAACCTTCGTCCCTGACTGACACGTAGCAAGAAGAAAGAGTCTCTCTTAGAGCATCATGGTCTAGCTAGGGGTTGGTCATCGGTAAATTCGTTCAGGAGTGGTTGTGCCTATGGTTGGGGGGAAACATGCACCCCTCTCAGCAGTTGCTTCACCATCTGGTTTTCGTGATAAGTATTCTTATGCCTACATACTAGAGTTGAAATGATGATTGAATATACATGTCTATGACTAAAATATGTATTGAATGATTAAGGTAGAAATGCTTATTGTTTTCTTTGAACCCATGCTTTTGAATGGTCTTCTGTTTGTTTCAACTTAGTAGCTAGAGAGCTCTGTGACATGGGTCTATAAGTGAGTCTATTTATAAGCTACGATGTCTACACTGGCTAGAAATTTCCTAAGGTATTTTTTCCCAAGGATTGACCTTGTAATGTGAGAGAGTCGGGGTAGAGTTGATTAGAATACCTAAGTCCTGCATACCTCTCGAATTTACCTTCGTGGGAATACTAAGTTTGAACTCTGTGGAAGGAGGGTGCCTCCTTCAAACCCTTCACCTGAGTGACCGAGGGCTTATTTCCACGATTCTAAGCAAATTGCGGCTAAGTGTTGAGCCTGTAGCCTCACAGCTTGTCCAATAATCCATATGACAAGGTCTCAGAACCATACGCTAAGCCCGAAAGGAGCTAATATTTTCTGGCTTCATAACTGAGAGTTCGAAGCTCCGAGATGTTATGGCCTTACCATTTTCAAACCAGCCGAAGGCAACTTGTTGCTACGGTTACCCATGAGTTTGACCAACATCTGGTGGTTTCCCTAACCATGACAGATGGAACTGCCACATTGTTAAAGCCTGGCCCACTTACCGGTCCCGAAGTCATACGAGTCGTAGATCCGAGGATTATCGGGACCTTCCCTAACCATTGGATCTACACCAAGGTCAGTATGACGTTGACCACTTCAAGAGAACAACGATGTCATGACACCAATTTTCCCAAATTTCCAAACTACGAATTAACGAGAAACATAGATCTAGGGATGCTTCAGTATCTTTCTTGGCTGTTGGATCCACATTGTGGCCAGTCTAGCACTGACCAATCTAGGAGAAAGGGGTTGGTAAGCGAGTGAAAATTTCGAATGCCGAACTCGTGAAGTGACAAGATTTGTAGATCTGAGGACGCTGTAGGTTCATTCCTAACCATCAAATCTAGACCGTGGTCAGCCTGATGTTGACCACTCCAGGGTAAAAGAGGAAGTTACACGGTGGATCCCCTAAACGCCAAAGTTACGAAGTGATGGAGGTTATAGATCAATGGATCTACGTGGATGCATCTCGACCGTGATATCTAAGGGCGTTGGAAGGCTATCATTCTGGAGTGATGTGGCACGTTGACGTCACCCAGGGTGACGTTGACCCTCGTTTGAAGTGCCATGTGTCACCTTGATCCATACTTTTCACAGACCCTATGTTCCCATTTGAACATGACACGTGTCACCCATCGAAGCGGCCACGTGTCATCTCTGCCTTGCCACGTGTCACCCCTTGGAAAATATTTTCTTGGCCTATTGGCAGGTGGAGTACTCGGGACCCACCTATCCTTTCCTATGCATTTAATACGTCGCCACATGCAAGGGTGGACCCTTCGTGAGTCTGGGACTTCAGGACTTCAGAGGATTGGGGTGTAGTGTCGTAGATAAGCCGAAGGGACCGAAGTCCAGAGCCACGTGATGATATTTAGGGCTCCTTTAGGAATTTTGGAGTTCAGGACTCCAAAGGATATGCCTGTAGAAACAAAAAGGGGCATCTAACATCAAAGTGTCGAACGCCGAATTTCCCTTAAGATTATGTGTTAAATGAGGATGAAGCTTTGTCGTTGGATTGGTCGATAGATGAACTTCCACCATGGATGTAGGAACATTGGGGAATCTTCGAGACTTCGAGGAAATTGGGATGGTACGCATGAAACAGACCCACGTGGGTGCCACATGGCCCTTTACTAATAATTCCCGAAGAGCTTCGAGAGGCCATAACTTGCAATCTAGAGCTCATATTTGAGCATGGTAGCGGTTGTTAGAAAGATACGGTTGAGTAGAAGAGGATGGAGACCCCAGAAAGAGGATTCAAGATGATTAAGGAAAGAAAATTTTTGATTCCCCGCCTGTAAAAAGGGTACTTAGGGGTTGGGTGTGTTACAAATTGGTATCAAAGCAGGAAACAACACTTGGCATGCTTGGGCTCATGAACGAGTCGCATAAAAAAAATATTATTAGAGACCCTTTAAAGATAGAACTCTATCTTACCCCATTCATAAGAGGCTTATTTAAACCTCTACTGAAGAGAGGAATGAAAATTTATGTTGTTGTATATGTTTTGAAAGATCTAAACTATGCATTGTTCATAAACTAGTAAATGAATAAGTAACATAAAAAAATTATCAACACTCAAGCAATCGGTGGACAATAGGAAAACCACAACATGAAGGATGGTGGCATACCATGAATAGGGGGAAAGATTCCACAATAGAGAGGAATAATCTGATGAGAGGAGAGCGGTGGAAAACCCTCTAGATTTGGATGAAACCGTAAGAAGCCTCATGACAGAATTACAGAGTTGTAAGGATGACAACAAAAGGATGATAAAAGAGTGGGAAAAATAAACTGAAATTAACACAATATTATTGTAGAGCTTATCATATATACAAAGGTAGTTGCAACATGGACCAACATCGAGTCATGTGGACATACATCATACTAAGAAAACTCAAATTCCACCTGAGATATGAAAGCATGGTCCTAAAAGTGGACACATAAGGAGGAGCACCTCAAAGAAGGCCCAACATGGAGCCAAGAGACACTCATTGAAAGAATCCTCTGGTGAGGAAACTGACAACTCCAAGGAATCTTCTAGTAGAAAAATTAGTTCACATTCCCTGAGGAAAAGAAAGAAGAGGAAACATTCCAAGAGCCATGACCCTAAATAGTTTAAGAAATCCAAACCCCCCACTTTCGATGGAGAAATTAAGAAGGGGGAAGAAGTAGAAGTTTGGTTGCTTTGCTTGAAGAAGTACTTCAGAGTCCATGACTACTCTGAAAACTTAAAGGCTGGAATAACCATTTTCAACCTGAATGGAAAGGTCTCCAATTGGTGGGAGGACCTTAGGAATGTGAATAGAATCCATGAGAAGGACTTGTCATGGAAACAATTTGAGAAATACTTAAAGAAGAGGTATTTGTCAGAGAGACACATTGATGGGAATACCAATGATTTCTATGAACTCAAGTTAGGACAACTCACAATAGATGAATATATCAACAAATTTCTTGAGTTGATAAGGTATGTGCCCTACATAAATTATGAAAAAAGTAAATATGCAACGATTTATTTGTGGATTTTCTCAGTCCTTCGGGGACATAATTATGTTTGATGAGACAAATACTTTAGAAGACACTATCTGGAAGGCAAGGTATTGCTATGAGCAATTCAAGAATAAGACAAAAGCTCATGAGGAATGGAAGAAGAAAAGTAGTCTGGGATTCAAGAAGAAGGGGTTTAAACCCTCAAGATTTAAGAACCATGGGAAAGGTTCTAAGATGATCCTTCCTACTAAAAGTGTATATCATCAAAATTCCCCATCTCAGAGTGGAAATAAACCCTTTGGAGCAACCTCAGGTAAGACTGATAACACAAAGAGAGAACCCTTGAAATGTTGGGGTTGTGGAGAAGAACATCTGTTGAGGGACTTCCCACATAGGAAACAAAATAATAGGAGGGTCTACAATGTCCAAGAGGATACCACAGTCAATGATGTGGCTAGGATCATGCCACAAATTTATGCATCATTTTATAATAGACAATATGACCACCAAGCTTCAATGGTGGAGGTGGAAGGTATGATTGTCAACCATCTAGTTTCGATTTTAATTGACCCTAGTTCTAATTTGAGATATGTTGCCCCTCAAACTATTGAGAAATGTAAATTGCATCAAGTTAAACATATTAAATCATGGCTGGTACAAATAGCCACTAGAACCAAAAGAAAAATAACAGAGTTCATATTGGCATGCCAATTCATTATGAATGGATTACCCACCCAAGCAACCCTAAACATGCTCCCTTTAGGATCTTATGACCCGCTGATTGACATGAACTGGTTGGATTCTCATAAAACCAAGTTGGATTGTTACAATAAAACTTTGGAGTGTCAATATGAAGAACGAAGAAAAATAACCCTACAAAGAATTCAAAATCCTGTATGAGTGAGACAAATATCATCCCTTCAAGTGAATAAGTATTTCAAAAAAGGATTCCTTTTATATGCAATACAAGTGGTGAACTCTGTTGAGGACAATAAACCAAGCCTAAAGGACCATCCCATATTAAGAGAGTATAAATATGTGTTTCCAGAAGAGGTATTGAGTCTACCTCCAAGAAGAGATATTCACTTTTCAATAGAAATTTTACTAAGAGCAGTGTCAGTGTCTCGAACACCCTATAGAATGAGTACACCAGAGTTGGTTGAACTCAAACTAAAACTAAAGGAGATGATGGAAAAAGGCTACATTCGACCTAGTGTGTCTCCATGGGGAGAACCAACCTTGTTTGTGAAAAATACGGATGGCACACTCAGGTTATGCATAGACTATAGACAACTCAATAACATGACCATTAATAATAAGTATCCCTTGCCAAGGATCGATGACTTGTTTGACTAATGAAGGGGTGCTACAATTTTATCCAAGATTGACTTGAGGTATGGATACCATCAGGTCCGAATTAAGAATGAAGACATCCACAAAAAAACCTTTAGGACAAGATATGGTCACTATGAATTTGTGGTGGTGCCATTTGGGCTTACCAATGCACCAACCACTTTTATGTGCTTAATGAATAATGTACTCAGTAAGTTCTTGGACAGATTCATATTGGTTTTCATTGATGATATCCTAATCTATTCTAAGAATAGGGAAGAGCATGAAGAACATCTCAAGCTAGTGCGTCAAGTGATAAGAGAACATCATCTCTATGCTAAGTTTAGTAAGTGTGACTTTTTCCAAAAATAAGTCCATTACCTAGGCCATGTTATTTATGAAGAAGGAGTGGTAGTTGATCCCGACAAGATCAAATCCATTATGGATTGGCCTACCCCAAAAGATGTATCTGATATCAGATCCTTTATGGGCCTAGCAGGATACTATAGGAGGTTCATAAAGGAATTTTCCAAGATTGGTTTCTCAATCACCTCCCCTCACAAAAGGGGAGTTAAATTCATTTGGACATCAGAATGTGAAGAGAGATTCCAAGAGATAAAATACCTTCTGACCAATGAACCTATGCTGAAGATTACAGACCCAAACAATGACTTCCTTGTGTGTACAGATTCCTACAAGGAAGGGCTCAGAGGAGTCCTTATGCAATAAGGACATGTAATTGCTACGAATCCAGAAAATTTAATGAGCATGAAATCAATTATGCGACTCACGATCTAGAATTAGTTGTCATAGTACATGCTTTTAAAATGTGGAGGCATTACCTCCTAGGTAGAATATTTGTGCTTGTGACAAACCATAGTGGGTTGAGATATATGTTTGAACAACCAAAGCTCAATGCTAGATAAGATAAATGGATGGCTCTCCTTAGTGAGTTTGATTTTGAAATCAAACATATCAAAGGAAAATAAAATAGGGTGGATGATACCCTTAGCAGAAGTATGAAAGTGAATCACTTGGAAGTTGTAAGCACCTATGAAACGGACATCAAGGAGATGATACCCTTAGCAGAAGTATGAAAGTGATTCACTTGGAAGTTTTAAGCACCTATGAAACAGACATCAAGGAGAAAGTCAAGACTGCACAAGAAACAGATACATTTTTCAAGACTATGAAATCATACTTAGAGCAAGATCCCACAGGGATGAAGTATGATGGTTATCAATTTATGCATAATGGCCTGCTAACTTACAAAGGTAGGTTGTATACTCCAAATTATGATTACTTGAAGAGGTTCATAATTGATGAACTACACAAAAGACCATATACTGGTCATCCTGGTTATCAAAATAAAATCACAGCCACTAGGAAACTATTTTATTAGCTTGGATTGAAAAAGTACATAGTTGATTACTTAGCCAAATGTCTAGAATGTTAGTAGGTTAAGGCAGAGCACCGACATCCAACAAGGTTGTTGCATCTCCTACCAATCCCATAATGGAAATGGGAAAACATCTCCATGGATTTGATCACAGGGTTACCAAGATCAACCAAACATAATGACGCCATTATGGTAGTTGTGGACAAATTGAGCAAGGTTGCTCACTTCATTCCCGTCAAGTCAACTTGCAAGGAAATATATATTGCCAGCATTTTCATGAAATAAATATTTAGACTGCATGGCATGCCTAAGGAAATCATATCCGAATGATATATAAAATTTACTTCAAACTTTTGGAAATCTCTATTTCCTAGTTTTGAAACTAAATTATTATTTAGTACAACCTATCACGCTCAAACCGATGGACATACAGAGAGGGTAAACCAAGTGTTAGATGACATGCTAAGGATGCATCAACCCAAGAAGTGGGAAGACTACCTACCACTGGTAGAACTTGCCTACAACAATGGCTATCACGAGTCATTGAAGATGAGCCTTTTTGAGGTCCTCTGTGGTAGACAATGAAAATTCCAATCAGATAAGATAACCTAGTAGACATAATTACAATCAGGCTAGATATTTTAAGGAGAGGTTGGGGGCCGCCATCGATATTGAAACGTATCGAGGAATATTACTTATGTAATAATGAGGCTTCATAGCATTTCTCTTTTCCCTTTCTTTATATTTGATTTCAAAGTGATTAATTTATGCTATATCTTGGGCATTCATTAAGACATGCATGAATTTCTCTTTCGTTTCATAAAGAAATGGAGCAACAAGTAGTTCAGATAAAACAGAATCTGAAAATAGCTCAAGATAGACAGAAAATTTATGCAGACAGAAAAATGACTCCTAGAGAGTTCAAAGCAGGGGATCATGTGTATCTTAGAGTTAGACCCAGGAAAAAATCCTTTAGAATGGGAGCCTGTGCCAAGCTGGCACCTCAGTATTGTGGAACCTTTGAAATTTTGGATAGAGTGGGACCTGTAGCATATAGACTAGCACTTCCTCCCACAGTGAAGGCACATAATGTTTTCCATGTTTCGTTACTAAAGAAATATGTACATGATTCTAATAATATAATTGATTGATCTGTGATTCAGGTGGAACCAAAGGGAGAATTCCTGCTAGAAACACAATGCATAATAGACAAGAAGTAAATCCCACTCGTGAACAAAACTATTTCACAGGTCAAGGTGCAGTGGAAACAATTTGGTCCAGATGAAGCTACATGGGAAATGGAGGATGCCATGAAACATGCATACCCATTTTTGTTTACTTCTGTACATACAGAGCACATCGGCAGGTAGAACATCGAGGACGATATTCCTTTAAGGGGGAGGGGATTGTAATACCCTTGTTTCCCTCAGCTTGTAAATATAACTATAAATTTCCAAAAGACTGTGGCAGATTGAATATGTGTGAATGTTAGATTTCATGAACCTTTTTGTTATAAAAGGCAGTGTATGTATTTCTGTTATGAATTAAAAATGGATAGTGTTGCATAACTGCTGAAAGGGGGGTTTTCCAAGATAGATCATGATGCTATGAGAGAGATGGTGAGGGGAGGCAAAAATGGTTGAGATGACCCCCACCAAACTAGTACCTTACTGGATTTAATCGCTCAGACCCAGAATAGTCCTCTGACCGATAAATGAATTACCAGTCAGGCTGGTAGTTGGGAAAGCCCTCCTCAAGATTTAATGAGAATATGGGCAGAGTACCCATATATAAGGATTCCTAACCTGACCATGAGTTGGGGATTCATACCCATGCAATCTTGTTGAGAAAGGAAAGAAAGGAATGGATTCATGGGCATAGGTAGATCTGCAAGGGAGAAGAGTCAAGAGACAAATCTCCCAAAAGAGAGAATAGTGCTAGCAACTCTCGAGTTCGAAGGAGAACTGAGAAACAAATTCGTTTTGGATGCAAGAAGCTAATAGCAACATTTTCATTCCAAGCTGATAAACGTGACTGCAGAGAAGATGAGTGACTTTGGAAGCACTCGTTGCAGACCCCCTTGCTTGGTAGAGAGAAAACAATTGTGCCAAGTCCCTGTGGGAGGAGGAGAGTAACCTCGATCCCTGACTAACGTAGAGAAAGAAGAAAGAGTTTCTCTCAGAGCATCATGGTCTAGCTAGGGGGTGGCCAACGGTAAATTCTTTCAGGATTGGCTGTGTCTATGGTTGGGTGGAAACATGCACCTCTCTCAATAGTTGCTTCACCATTTGGTTTTCATGATAAGTATTCTTATACCTGCATACTAGAATTGAAATGATGATTGAATATACATGTCTATGACTAAAATATGTATTGAATGATTAAGGTAGAAAGGCTTATTGTTTTTTTTGAACCCATGCTTTTGAATGGTCTTATGTTTTCCTCAACTTAGCAGCTAGAGAGAAATGGGATATGGGTCTATAAGTGAGTCTAAGTATAAGCTACGATCTCTGCACTGGCTAGAAATTTCCTAAGGGAATTTTTCCCAAGGATTGACCTTGTAATGTGAGAGAGTCAGGGTAGATTTAACTCGAATACCTAAGTCCTGTCGACCCCTTGAATTTACATTCTCAGGAATACTAGGTTCGAACTCTGTGGAAGGAGGGTGCCTCCTTCAAACCATTCACTTGTGTGACCGAGGGCTTATGTCCACGATTATAACCAAATTGTGGCTAAGTCTGAGCATGTAGGCCTGAGGCTTGTCCAAGAATCCATATGACCAAGTTCTGGGAACCTTGCGCTAGGCCCGAAAGGAGCTAAGATTTTCTATCTTCAGAACTACGGGAGTTCGAAGCTCCGACGTGTTATGGCCTTACCATTTTCAAACCGGCTGAAGGAAACTTATTTCTACGGTTACTGATGAGGTTGACCAACATCTGGCAGATTCCCTAACCGTGACGGATGGAACTGCCACATTGTTAAAGCCTGGCCCACTTACCGGTCCCGAAGTCATGCGATCTGTAGATCTGAGGATTCTCGGGACCTTCCCTGACCATTGGATCTACGACGAGGTCAGTTCGACATTGACCACTTTGGGAGAACAACGATGTCATGACACCAAGTTTCCCAAATGTCAGAGTTGTGAATTAACAAGAACCGTATATCTAGGGATGGTTCGATATCTTTCTTGGTCGTTGGATCCTTGTTGGGATCAATCCGATTGTTATTGGATAAATCCGTAAGTGCGGACACAAACCGATCTCCCTAGATCCACTTGGATCTAGAACAAAACAG
>SNQJ01S0046603.1:79695-95035 GCA_010110895.2 Picea sitchensis | reverse complement strand
TCATCTTCACTCCCAAGATAACATTTTCTTTTTCTTCATCTAGTATGTAAATGTTGCTTGAAGTTCTTGTGGTTGTTCCAACTAGTTTATTTGATTTTATATCCCTGATTTGACATCCTTTTGAATCAAAAATAATAAAATGACCTTTATCACAAGTTTGACTTACACTCAATAAGTTATGTTCCATTTCCTCAACCAATAAGACATTTTCAGCGATGATTTTCGTGTTGTTTAGACATACAATTCCTCTTCCAACTATCCTAGCTGATTGGTCATTTTCAAAGGTCACTGTACCTTCTTTTCCTTCATCTAGTTCAAAAAAGATTTGTTTTCTACCTGTCATATGCTTTGAACATCCACTATCAACAACACATTTTACTTTATGTTCTGCTTGTAGAACTATAGTGCATTTTTCAGTGTTCAGATTTTCACTTTTCTTTTTCCAATATTTGGTTTTCAGATTTGTGTAAATAGGTTCATTAAATTTCTAAAAACTCATAAGACAATTTCTTGACACATGCCCAAAGTTGTTACACTTATAACATTCAGTCTCATATCTTAAAGTGTCAAATCTGTTGTAAGAGTAGTTTATATTGTTTTGACTAGTTTTACTATGTCCTCTTCCACATTCAAAATTAGACCTTTCATCACTGTTATGTGCATTTATCTTTCTTGAAAAACTATTGCAAAATGTAGCCTTATTTCCATACTTATAACAAAAGAAATAGTAGCCTTAAAACCTATTTTGATGTTTTCCATAACTTCTTCTATGCACTGTTGAAGCCTGATTCTCTTCTTGCCTTTCCGATTCCATCTTCTTGCTAGTAATTTTCTCATGATTATCCTCTGTACCTGCTTTCTTAACACCTAAACTAGAACATCCATTAGTTACTGCAGATTTATATCCAATTCCAGTCTTATCATTTGTTGATCTTTGACTACAAATAATTTGATCCAACACTTGAGAACTATGATTCATGTTATTTTCTTGTGCTTTCTTTCTTAATGAAACTACTTCAATTTTTAAACCTTCATTTTCCTTATCCTTTTCTATAAGCATTTTAGTTAGATCTTCTTCAGTCACTCTAGCCTCTTCTATTTTAAGCTTTAATTCAACTAACATGATTTTAGTGCTCTCAATCAAACCATTTGATTTCTGTAATCCAAATTCTAGATTCTCAATTTCTCTTTTAAAATGTTTACATTCTCTTCTCACTTTTTTTAATTCAGTTAAAGCACTTACTAGTTCAACTTCTAGATCAACTTCACCTTCTTCTTCTTCACCAGACTGATCATCCTGATTTTCTATAGCCATACAAATTTGTACATCTGAACTATCATCACTCTCATCAGATTCTGAAATATTACTGTCATCTTTTATATACAGGCTTTTCTTTTTGTAAGTATTTCTTTGAAAAAACTTCTTATGTCTATTCTTGAATTCCTTAGGTTTTCTATCACTGTCTTCTTCATTATCAGAATTCTTATTGTAAGGACACTTAGAAGAAAAATTTCCTATTCTACCACAACCAAAACATTTCAGAGGAAGCTTACCTTTATACTTACTAGTACCTCTTTTCATATTTTTAACAAAATTTGCTTCTTCCACATCACCTTCTGACTCCTCATGACTGTTGATTTCTACTTCAATATTTTTCTTATCTTTCTTTGCTACCTTGAAAGTTGCTTCTTTCCTAAAATAATTCTCACAAGAGGTTCTCATCTCATATGTTGTTAGTATTCCATGTAATTCATCCATTTCTAAAGCATCAAGATCTGCTCTTTCTTCTAATGCAGATATCTTTGAATCAAATCTTGAAGGAAGTGATCTAAGTACCTTTTGCACAATAATATTATTTTTAACTGTTTATCCTAGACCTCTCACGGTGCTAACTACTTCATCAATACGAAGAAAGTAGGTAGCTATATCTTTAGATTCTTCCATTTTAAGACTTTCAAATTGACTTCTATATGATTGTAGCTTGGCACTCTTTACCTTAGTGTCTCCTTCATATACTTTTTTCAATTTATCCCATATTTCTTTCGCTGATGTACAATGCATAACTTTAACAAATTCAGACCTTGCTAGACCTCCTAGTATTGCATACAGAGCTTTGGAATTACTCTCATAGAGTCTCTTACCTGTAGCATCTATTGGAATGGTTGCTGGGGCATTACATTCATTTAGTACAGCCTGCCAGATATCTACTCCTTGAGTCTGCAAAAACAACTTCATCCTGATGCTCCAAAAGGCATAATTGTGACCATCAAATAAGGGTAATCCATGTTTTGTGAATTCAAATTTCTTGTCCATTATGATTGATCAAAACTTCTAGTGGTTAAACTGAGTTCTTGAAGTAACCGGCTCTGATACCAATTATTGAACAGGATAAGTCAATTGANTTGAGAAGGGGGGGGGCGGGGGGTGAATCAATTATATACAATTTCTTTCATTTTATAAGCATATTACTTATTAATCAATAAATCATGCCTTTAACATTTAACTTGCAGTAATACATTTAACCAATAAATATACAATCACATAAATGAAATAGGGACACAGTGATTTTTCATGAGGAAACCCAAAAGGGAAAAACCTCTTATTCTTATGAATGAAAGGCAAGCTCCAACTTCTATTTACATTCTTATTTTATCTGAGCTACAACCTAGATGAGGCTTCTACCTCTATTTCTTCAACACCTATTGAATGGAAGCTACACCTCCCAGATGTACAAGCACCAACTTGTACATGAGACTTTTACAGTCTCCCCTTGCTCCTCCCTACCACCCTGTAATCCTTCTCTGTCACTAAGAACTTGCAAACCAATTATTTATCTACTCTGTCAAAGATTAAACATTCAAATCATCTCTACTTATATATTCATATCAGAATCCATTCTTGACCAAACCACTTATAAATCAATGCTCTCTTCAAATCTTATCTAACAGTAAATCAAATAAGTCTATTCTCTGCACATTCTCTTACTAAAGATATTTGAAACAATTCATTCATCATATATATATATACCTTTCAAAAGAAATCAGAATTGTTGCACCTATGTATATTTCATGCTGCTTTCATGAACTTCTTTGCATATATCCTCTGGACCTGTATCACTTTCAATCAATTGATCTCCAATTCTCTTTCTTCATATTTCTCTGCTCTTCATTAATGCTTTGTTTTCATCGTCTCTGTATGTCTATAATTATGTTCATTTCAATTACAGAGATAAAACAAATTTCCTCCTTTCTATTCAAGAGCAACTGCGACCCTGAATGATTTCTCCCATATACATTTACAATTCCATTTATGTACATTCAAATCGTACACCAGAACCCTCAAGATCAGGATAATTCAGTTATACAACTGAATGACTACCTCTCTATGCATTCAACACGTACACCATAACCCTCAAGCATTGAAGATTCAGTTACAATAACTAAACAACTACCTTACAAAAATTATTATTGGCTAAGGCATCGAGAAGAATAGTAGCCACACGATCAGTTTAAATATTTAACCAACATCGTTCGATGATCATACATTTGTTTTGACTCAGCCTAGAATAACTCTCGCGCACTTCGGCAAGACACTTGCGCTAAACCATAGGACCATACCACATAGCTGAGAAAAAAGAGATTTCCTATATGATATAATTGAATTCCGTTGCATTCTCAGAGCAACACATATCTGTGCTAACTAAGACAATTTGGCATATGTATGCGCCAATTTTGGTGATGTGCCATTTGTGGTGATAACAGTTTGGCATATGTATGCGTAGGCAGTTTGGCATATGAATACACCAATTTTGGATGCGCTATTTGTGGTGAAAACAGTTTGGCTCACTATTTAGTCTTAGTTTTCCATTAATGACAACTACACCTGTCATAACAACAATGCCAACAAACTCCATAATGCTAACAAAATATCTGTTTAAAATGCTCCGCCAATAATAATGCTTGCCTAACAAAATCTTTTTTTTAAAAAAGCTTTGCCAATAATAATGCTTGCCTTGCCTTTCATGATGTTTGTCAAATGCTCTGCCAAGTTCTCTGCTAAGTGCTAACTGCCCAATTTCATTTCATGCAATGCATCTATCCATTTTTTATTACACTATTGTTGTACTCACAGAGATGCTGGCATAACTTTTGCCTCTGTCTCTATTCCATCATAAACACACAAGAGAGTTATATACAATTTCCTTCATCTTTCACATAGGTAGACACCTTAGACACATTCTCAATGATTTATTTAAGTTTGACATTAATGAAAATGACAAAACCAAACCCTGTGTAAACTGACCAACAATTTAAGTTTGACATTAATGACAATGACAAAACCAAGCCCTGTGCAGACTGAAGATTTAAGTTTGACATTAATGACAATGACAAAACCAAGCCCTGCAAAACCAAGCCTGTGCAAACTGACCAACAATAGGGGCATATTTATCTAGTGGCAGGGCCATATTTATGCTTGTGGAGGCCGAGTTCTTCTACAACCGATTTTCTTCTTGTTGGGGGCCGAAACCTATTATGTAAGCCCTGTTTGTATTTGTGGGGGAAACATTCCCCTATGTGGTGACCGAACTCTTCCTTGACAACAATTAGTGAAGAGCTAGGAGGTCACATTGAGCAACAATGCATGTGGTTTAGAGGGGTGAATCAACAACCATTACAGAGACAATATTTACCTATGTTTTTCCAACCAAGTCGTGCCATCAAGTGCAAGTGTACACCAAACCACATAGTAATAATTCAACTCAAATTTTTGAGTTTCTGTTAATGTATTAGTTCAGATTTGGTTTAATAAACAAGTTCTGACAGTTTGGTAATGTTATTTGTTGTTGTAATAGTTTGATTGAGCATTTGTATTCTTGTTGTTGTAATTATTGCATGCAACAAGTTTCATTTGGCATACAAAACCATATGCATATGCCCTAATCACTCAAGCAACCAAATAAAAAATACAATAGCAACAAACAAATGTATTATTCCTTGGATTGGAAGCTACAATCAAAGTGTTTGACAAAAGCACTAAACCAAAAATACACCTACCATGCTATAGTAATCAAATAAGGGGGTATAATAGTGGGGTTGAGCATATCCACAAAGTGTTTGTCAAAAGATTCGAGTCAACAATCAATTTAAGAACATGACATCAGTCCTAAGAAGGTTGTTTTAGGGTTTCTAGAGCGTGGTAGCAAATTGTTTGATGAAAATCCTAGACCAAATAACCAGTTGAACATTATGGTAGTAAGTGGAAATATATAACAACCATAAGGATGGAAATTATAGTGGTATCAAAGATGGTAGTGCTACTATCAGGTGTATTACATGTTCTTTTTATGACTCCAGGTGAAGGGGACTACATCACATACAGAAGATGAAGGCAATACATGAACTCTTAGAAGAATTGTTACAAACTTCTCAAGAAGGTAAGAAGAAACTGACAACATTGTTAGAGCATTCTAAGTTATTGGAACACCACTTATAAGATGAGAAGAAAAAAGAAGAGTTCAAATATGAAGTGGTTGGTGATGGGGATGCCTCATCTCATGAGGAAAATTTGATAGAACCTGATGGTGACTTATTGGAAGTGCATGCATCTACTCAAATTGATGAGGTGTGCAATGAGGTTGACAAAACATCAACCTTCAATACACCATTAGAGCTATCTTATGAGGCTAATAACACCAGTGCTTATGATGGACATGTTGATTGCACACATGATGATTATGATGGGCCTTGTGTGGAGTTGAGTTTGGCACATTCTTCATCAACAAAGACTCGATTATCTATGGTATCCATACCACAGGAGGATAAATCTCTTGTGTTCTTTTCCATCTCTTGTTTATGTTGCTATTTCTCAGTACATGATATATATGTTAATGGTAACAAAGTAAACGAACACTAGTAACACTAATGCTCTGTAAATAAGGAAAATCCAACATGGTATCAAAGTTGGTTACCTTCATAACAATTTGACCACTGGAAGGAAGATCGCTACATCGACACCTTGTTTTCACCAAATGGATGCATACAAAAACATGAATCAAAGACTTGGATTATTTGGATTCCCATGGTTACCAAAGTAGCATAGTGGGAGTCAACAAGTATTGGGGTGGTGGAATTTTAATTTGGCTATGGGACTCGAGAATTCATCTGATTAGTAGATTTCCATAAATTTTGATGATGATTAACACAGTTGTGATAGTGATGGGTTTGCTTCATTATTGGGATGTCATGAGAGGATATCCCAAGCCTTATTCGACATGATGGGACACATTTTCTCTTCTGACATGCATGATCGAGTCCGGCAATGGATTTGCAGACCTTGATGTCATTGGGATTCCCTTGCATGATATGGTTCATGGTAGTGGGTTCAACCCTTATAGGTATTTTAGCTTGGGGTTCCAGGAGAGGGGGATGTAGTCTAGGTACGATGTTCAGACCATTATGATTAGAGTGGCACAACATCAACATGGTGGTTCCTTTTTGAGACTAGTTTGGAACCCTGGGATTACATGGTTTGGCAGATCAACGGTTGATATAGATGAGAGACCAATTTGTACTTTCAAGCGTTTACTCCTATGGTACATTGGATTGGTTCTCTGGAAGAACAATTCTCTGAGGGGTTAACTGAGTCTTCGCAGAATATAATTTCTCTACTTATCAATAGTATTTGGGTGGCTTCTTGTGTTAGTACCTGGAAGGATAGTGCTTTGAGCAGAGGGTGCTTCATATCTTCCAGGTTGGTTTGGAACCCTGAAATCATTCTCAGTTTTAGTTTAGTTCAATGTATTGATTGTATGGATGTGATGTAATTTCTTGAGGACAAACAATCTTTGGGAAGGGATCACTGTAATGTCCCCATTTTTGGGTTCCCTTGCTCTACAGTTGGAGATGACTTTATGGGTTTGTGTCAACCTAATCAGAGGGGTAATTGGATATTACCAGTGATATCAGGGGGTTTAGAGGAGCTATTTTATACTTTCAAAGTATCGTTTATCATATTTCATCATCGAGATCATTCTCGCATAGTCAGATTTTGATTTCGTTGCATTTCGACCATTCTCGTAATTTGAGAGTATTATTGAGCATTAATTAATAGATTTCACTAAGGGTGTTATTTTAATAAATTATCTAAGAGGGATACCTTAGTGTAATAGCAGGTTGGAACCAGGAGGAAAAACTCTAAATGTTGAGATGATGAAAAGGTGACTTTCAGTGCCTAGAAATGCTTTAAAGTCAAATAAATAACTTTTTGGATTAAAATGGTTTAATAAATTAATAAAGTGATTTTGGAGGAAATATTAAAGATGAATTAAAAAATCACTTGAAGGGAAAAAGGTGAAAGGGGTATAAACAAGAGATAAGGGTTCATTTCCTCTCATTATGTTGATGATTATTTTTGACTTGATTTGGCGAGCTCTTGGAGTCTTTGGGGTTTGGAGTGTTGGTTTCAGTGGTGAAATATTCCACCCTAGTTGATCAAGTTTCAGTGGTGAAATATTCCACCCTAGACATTAGTTAGGAAGATCATTCAAATCTTCCACTTGCATTCATCTTTGAGGAGATTGACCCTTCTTTCGCGGCAGTTTGGGATTTTGTGGAAGCCATTTTTCCTTGGAAAAGACCGAAGTATATTTATGGAGTTGTAGTGCCTTAGAGGAGGTCAAATTCTTCTTGTATATGAGTTTCTAGTGGGAAGGCTAAGTATTCAAGTGTGCAGGGCGAGTTTCCTTGTGGAGGTCAGTTTCATCATTTACAAGGAACGATTTCACTTGTAGGGGTCGAGTTCTATTGTAGGGGTGCATTTATCTAGTGGAAGGGTCGTATTTATGCTTGTGGAGGACGAGTTCTTCTACAATAACCAATATTTTTTTGTTGGTGCATGAAACCTATTGTGAAAGCCGTGTTTGAATGTGTGGGGGTAGCATTCCCCTCTTTGGTGACCAAAATCTTCCTGGATAACAATTAGTGAAGAGTTGTTAGGTCATATTGAGCATATGTTTGTGTGGTTTAGAGGGGTGAATCAATATCCATTACAGAGACAACCTTTACCTCTGTTTTTCCAGCGAGTTTGTGCCATCAAGTGCAAGTGTACACCAAGCCAACAAAGTAATAAATAAGCTTAGATTTGTGATTTTGTGTTAATG
Organism: Picea sitchensis; assembly: GCA_010110895.2. Classification (NCBI taxonomy): domain Eukaryota; kingdom Viridiplantae; phylum Streptophyta; class Pinopsida; order Pinales; family Pinaceae; genus Picea; species Picea sitchensis. Next base: position 86,876 of record SNQJ01S0046603.1, on the reverse strand, counting down.
TATTGGTTCAGATTTGGTTTATAAACAAGTTTTGGCAGTTTGGTAATGTTCTTTGTTGTTGTAATAGTTTGATTGAGCATTAGTATTATTGTTGTTGTAATTATTGCATGCAACAAGTTTCATTTGGCACACAAAACCCTATGCATATAACCTAAACACTCAAGAAACCAAATCAGAAATACAACAAAAACAAACAAAGGTTTTATGCCTTGGATTGGAACCTACAACCAAAGTGTTTGAAAAAAACACTAAACCAAAAATACACATATCATGCTACACCAACCAAATAAGGGGGTATAACAGTGTGGCTGAGCATATCCACAAAGTGTTTGTCAAAATATTTGAGCCAACAATCAATTTAAGAACATGACAATAGTCCTAAGAAGGTTGTTTCAAGGGTGCTAGAGTGTGGTAGCAAATTGTTTGACGAAAATCCTAGACCAAATAACCACTAGAACATTATAATAGTAAGTGGAAATATATAACAACCACAAGGAGAGACATCACATCCTTTCACCTGCACATGAACAAAGTGATATTACACATCGATGCATTTTTCCTTCAAATAAAATCTAGGTTTGTTGATCACGGAAATTTGCAACTTTGATTGACACACCTCAAAACTATTGGACTTAATTGATTCAGTCCAACATCCTCGATCGAATTTCTCGATCATACCAACTCTTAGTTTACATGGTAGTCTATGATGTTCTTTGATTCTACTCTTAAAAGAGAATTAGTAGGTTGCTTCTTGCTTGACGATGAGATGGTTTCACTAGCTAACATGAAACAATAACCTAATGTGTATCTACTTTTATCCACATCAATATAGCCAACCTGTTGCAATCCAAGATTAACGAGTGTTCACTAACCTCACTGACAACGTATGCAATATTAGGGTTCCTCATCACCTTGCCATTATTCATGCACATCTTTTGACAAATTCTGGTTGATTTCCATTAGCGTATTCAAAGGTTTGCATCCATACATCTTGAATCTCCAAAGCATACTTTCAATACATCATTTGACTTAGATGAATCTACATATTCCTTTTGTTTCTTAATACTTGAATGCCCAAGTAGCAATGGCTCTTTCCATGATCCGTGATACGAAGATCTACCAAATTTGGACTTGAAATATTCAAGCATCAAATCCTTACATGACAATTACATCATCCATATATAGGGTCAAAATGGTAAGTGTTTCACAAGTTTTCTTGACACGTGTTTAAATATGAAATTTAGAGCACAAAATCTTCATTGGCAAGGTACCCATTGAAGCATTGGTACCATGCTTGAGAGCATCGCTTTAGCTTGTAGAACACTTTTTGTAATTTGCACACTGTTAGTGTTCTTGTATCTTTTTGTTTGTTCCATGTAAATATTTTCTAACCATCCATTCAAGAAATTTGTTTTCACATCAAGCTACCATATATATAGATTAATGTGGTTGTGATTACCAACAACATCGTAGTTAAAGTTCACACTACCGGCCAATTTTTTTTGGGTTAGTCCATGCCCCCAACTTGCATTTACTCTTTCATTACCAATCATGCCTTGTACCGATTAATCAATATATCTTGCTTATATGTTTTCTTGAAACCAAACTTACATCTCATTGATTCCTTACTTGAAGGGAGATCTATAATCATCTATGTTTCATTCTTCATTGATGACTCAAATTCTACTTCAATGGATTGTTTCCATTCTTTTACTTTATTACATCCATGTGCTTCTTGCAACATTTTTAGTTATGCTTCCTCAACATACTATGCATAGGAACTCTTGTGGTTTCTAGTCACTAGTTGACCTCCTAAGTGATGGGGGTTATTCACTTGCCACTTCCACATTCTCTCACAATGTGGCATTATTTTCCTCTTGCAAGGTTTTCCATCATGTAGCATCCTACATAGATCCTAATTATACCTATGAGCTTTCAACTCTTACATCACCTCTTATGGTCTTAGTAGATTTTGCGGTCACATTTATAGATCTTAAAACATACATTACCTTCTACGATTACTTCACACCTGCAACTCCACTTTCTTCAATAATATTTTTTTCTCCTCAAAGATAACACTATGACTTCGCATGGGCATATACTTAATAGGTGTTAGACTTAGTTTTGGACATTTCAAGCTTCCACAAGCGGTCTCGATCAATAAAGCACAACGACCAAGACCAACATACTACGATCAAGTCATTATGTCCCAGCATAAACAATTATAATTGACATTGCAACTAGATTGATGTGTTATTTATATGATTTTTGTATTGTACTTAGTGAGATCACGATAACATGATAAATTGGAATTCTATTGAAGTCATTCACAATGGTATCATGAAAAGTTATATGTAATCAATGTAGGAAATTTGAAGATTAATAAAATTTATTTATGGTAGCAATGTTCTATATGTGTTGTTATGAATCTATCTTGAATGCATATGCTATTAATGTTTAATGAAGTTCTTTGTGTTTTTTCCCTTTGTTATTTGTTTCACCAAGAGAAGTAAGGTGCATTTTACAACCCAGTATTGAAGAGATTGTTGTTGTGAATTATAGTTCGGACATGAACTTCCGCATAGGTTCCATGTGAACGTGCAAGAAGTAGTTTGAGATATTTTTGAAACGTAAATTCTATATTTTTAGCAGTTGAGTCTAAAAATTGTATTTCTTGGATGCACGACTTAGACTAGGAGTAATCTAATAAATAAATTAGGGTTTTGGTTTCAGCGAAAACTATAAAAATAGGTCAAGATAGAGAGTTCAAACACACAATAACACATGAATAGTTGAGAAGGTTGAGCGACTCAGAGAGAGAGAATGGGTAGCTAGGGAAGAGGTGTTTCTTGGAAGCATACAATTTTGTACAGTCGTATGGAAGTTCACATAGTCGTACAGATAGTACCATATGGATCCATATAGTCACTTAGATAGGTTTGTACAATGGTACAAACAAACCATACATGTTGTCCTACATGATGTACAATAGTTATCTATTGTTTCTATTTTTTCTAGCAGGATGTACATGCCAGTCAAGCTATACAAGCTCAGTTTGGGGTGATTTCAAAACCGTGCAGTGGTTGGTTTTACTCTGCTTATGGAGGCTTCCTTGTAAGTTCTTTGAAGGAATGAAAAGCTATTTTGGAAGGAGTAATTACCCGTGTATGTGTGAAATTGATTTTTTTGCTTCCTCTATTTAATTTCCAACTATTGTGTGATTAATGTCATGGTCTGAAATTTAATTTTAACATTAATTAAATTCAACGGTTACTTGTTTAATTGAGATCATAAGGACCTTAGTCACCCAGGGCTTGGATTTTTCACATGGTATTAAAGATTATTTCTCTGATTGAGATTCTCTAGGATTTGCAATGGTAAATCAACTATAGGGAAGAAGGACTAACAATGAGAGGGTTTCAAAGTTTCATTTCCATATTTCGGAGTTTGTGCTGCAGATGTTAGAGATGGAAACAACTAGCCTCATGTTTGAGGATATATTGGATGGTGTCTCAAATTTCTTATGATCATGGAAGGTGAGGGTTACACTCTTACTAGAATAGAATTATCTTTAGGATATTGTTAAGGGCGTTGCTAATTTGCTTACAGATCCACAATAATTGATATCTCACAACAAGAGGGAAGTGAAGGTGAAGAAGATGATCTTGGATGCCATAAATGATAATCTAATCCTTCATGTATCTGATAAGAAGACACCAAAGGAGATGTTCAATGCCCTAGTTAGTGTCTATCAAGGTTAGAACATAAACAAGAAGATGATATTGTGTAACAAACTCTAATCCATGGTGATAACCAGATCAAGCATAGTCACCAGTTACATTATGGAGATCACACAGATTTATGATCAACTTGTAGCAGTTGGGGAGAAGGTTGAAGATGCAAAGTTAGTGAACATGGCATTGAATGGATTCCAAACTTCATGGGAATCATTTTTCAAAGGTATTTTCACTCGGCAAAAAACTTTCTGAATTTGAGAGCCTTTGGGATGAATGTATCTAGGAGGAGACTTGGTTGGAGTCAAAGGTTGAAAAGAAGGATGGTGAAGAGAACTTAGCTCTATTTGATCCACAAAATAAGGGTAGAGGTAAAGGACCCAACAAGGGTAAGGGAAAGAGTGAGGAGTCAACTTCATAGCCAGGAAAGAAGGAATTGAGTAAAATCAAGTGCTTTAGTTGTCATAAGAACAATGATTATGCATCACAATGTCCATATAAGAAGATGGATAAAGGGAAGTAGTTAGAAGCCTCTGCAAAAAATTAGATGAACGCGTTTGCTGCCAAGTTCGAGAAGGATTTCTCTTTGGTATATTTCCTTTCTACCACCATGAACCTGACAAATGCGTGGGGTATCTTAACATATGACTTCAGCTCAATAGTTGTTTTCTAGTCTAAATAAGGACTCAAGAGTACAGGTTGAACTTGGTGATGATGTTAAGTACTTGGTAGTAGGTGTTTGTACTATTCTCTTCCAAATCAATTTAGGTAATTCTTTAGATTTTGACGATATGTTGTTTGTACCAGGGCTTAGGAAGAACTTGATTTCATTTTCGGTTATGGAGGAAAAGGTCTTTCCAATGGAGTTGAAGAACCAACAAGTCCTCATCAGATCGAAGGAACCTGACCGAGATATAGATAAGGTAATGAGGGTTAGAGAAGGTAATTTGTATAGGTTTCAAGGTGAAATTGTTTGAGCCTTGATGCGTAACAGTGACAACTTGTGTGAGTTATAACATAAAACGATGGGGCACTTGCATCATAGGGCATTGCCTATTCTCAGGGAGAAAGTCACATGTTTTCCAGAATTCAATATTGACCAACATGATGTATGTAGAGGATGCACTCTTGGAAAGCATGTGAAGGTTTCTTTCCCAAGAAGCGAACATAGGTTTAAGGGGAGTCTATACCTAGTACATTCGTATGTTTTTGGACTGATGCCAGTAGCGTCAATGACATGAATAATGTATTGTGTTTCCTTTATTGATGATTTCTCTCGCGAGACTTGGATCTACTTCTTAAAGACCAAGGATGAGGTCTTTAGCAAGTTTTAGGAGTTCAAATATCTAGTTAAAAACTATATAGGGAAGAAGATCAAAGTTTTGAGATTGGATAATGGGGGAGAGTATACCTCTAAGAGTTTGAGGGTTTTTGCAAGGAGATAATAATAAAGAGGGAGATGACATTTCCATACAACCCACAATAGATTGGGGTTGTAGAGAAGGATAATAAATCTACCATAAGGGATACTAAGGCCATGATACATGACTTAGACTTGCCCATGTTTATTTGGGTAGAAACATGTACCACAACAATACACATCCAAAATCGGTGTCCTCACAAGATCTTGGGAGGACAAAACACCAGAGGAGGAATTCACTTGTGTGAATCCAAAGGTGAGTCATTTCGCGTCTTTGGTTGTCTAGTTTATATCCATGTATCGGTAGACAAGAGGTCCGAGTTGGAGTCGCCCTCCGGTAGGGAGTGTTTGTTTGTGGGTTACAATGAGACTTAAAAGACTTACAAGGTCTATACTACGGAGTACAGGAAGACAATAGTAAGAAGGGATGTAAATTTTGAGGAAGAATTTGCATCCAGGAAGTCTCATGAGCCTATTCCAATGGCAGAGGATGAGGATCATGAAGATTTGAAGGTTGAGTTGGGGTCACTAGTGATTTCCAGGGAAGTACAACAACTTTCAAGTGAAGAGGGAGAGATGGGAGCCCCTTCCACTTATGTCAAGAGATATCCATGGTTTTTTGAAACATTGAGGGATGCTTAGGAGCATGTTGAGTCTCTTAGGAGCACATTTAAAGAGAGAAAACCTATGAATAAGTTTTCAGACTATATGGCATTGATGAGAAACATTCAATATTCCAATCCTTCTAGTTTTGAGGAGGAAAAAAACCAGCAGGTATGGCGAGATTCCATGGTGGAATACACCTCCATCATGAACAATGATGTTTGGAACATAGTTCTAAGACTGAAGGGGATGTCAGTTGTGAGTTCTAGGTGGCTCTATAAGGTCAAGCATTCATTTGTGGCGAGAGGGTTCTCCTAGAGAGAGGGAGTGGACTACGAGGAGACATTTGGTCCAGTTGTCAAGTACAATTCCATTAGAGTAGTTATGTACTTGGTTTCATTTATGGGATGGAGGATACACCATATGGATGTGAAGATAACTTTCCTTAATGGTATCATTGAGGAACAAGTGTACGTAAAGAAATCTCAAGGCTTTGAGGTAAGTGGGAAGGAGTCCCATGTGTGTAGGATTAATATATCATTGTATGGAATCAAGCATGCACTTATAGCATGGTATTCCATGATCGATGGATACTTGCAAAGTACATGCTTCACCAAAAACAAAGCAAATTCTAACTTATCTTACATATTTTTTCAAACTGCTCTGCTCATTTTGGTGTTGTATGTAGATGATTTTTGTTTTTCTGACAGGTGCAAAGAAGCTCATTGTAGCGTGCAAATAAAACATGGTAGTTAAGTTCAATATGAAGGAAATCATCATGATGCATTAATTCTTGGTATTGGAGGTTTGGAAAAGACCAGGGGAGATTTTCCTTGGGAAGAGTATGTATGTAGTTTAGATTATGAAGAGGTTTCATATGAAGGATTGAAAACCTATGGCCACACGCATTATTACTAATCTAAAGAGGGTGACAAATTTAGATTCAAAGTTGGTGGTGTTATAAACCTAAATTGCACCACACATGCTTACCTGGCATCAGGCCAACTCATATCCCTTCATTGCCAAAACATCTACTGAACAACCTCTTTGAAAATCCTCTTAGGTAAAGGCACACGCGCCCTAACCCACTATTGCACGCGTGTGAACGCTGGCAGGCCTACTACAACCCACATTTACTTAACAAAACACAAAAATAGGAAAGTTTCCGATGGAACAAGAAGCTATGGGTTAGTTAACTGAAACTCCCGGCCATGCATGGCCGAGAGTTCGTCCAAAACCCTAGCTCCTTCTAGCCTATAAAAGAAGGGGTAGGGGTACTATTTGGAGGAGGAAAAATTATAGCGAAGAAACTCTACCCATTTGCCGAATCCATTGTCCCAACCCTTTAGCCTTTCCTCAAGCCTAAGGAGAATTAACGCAAAGCAGTTGGAGGACAAAAGAAGAGGATCCCAGGATCAGGATCA
>SNQJ01S0046603.1:59877-71563 GCA_010110895.2 Picea sitchensis | reverse complement strand
TGGGTGGTAGGTTAAAAGGTCATTTCTTTACGGTCGAAATCTGCATGCAAGCCTAACCCTAGTTTGCTAGTCCGTAGGGTATTATTTCCCAACAATAGGTGGATCCCATGTTGTACATGTAGCTGATAGGTTATTTGATGTATTTGGTGAACACCAGGCTAGATATATGTTTTGCAGTGAACACCTTGAGTTAGTTCATGGTGGAGCCAAGGCTGGAGCATTGGGTAACAACAAAACATGTGCTTAGGTATTTGAGGGGCATAATGGAGTATGGTATAAGATATCTTGGAGATGTTGAAGTGAAGTTGTAGGTTTATACAAACTCAGATTGGGTAGGAAATGAAACATATAGGAAGAGAACCATAGGGTGTTGCTTTAGCTTTAGATCAATGATGATATCCTGGTTCAACAGGAATAAAAATTATGTGGTACTTAGATCAACATAGGAAAAATACATGGTAACTAGTATGGTAGTTGTGAGGCCATTTGGCTTTGCAAGTTACTTGCGAGATTGTTTGATCCGGAGTTGGATCCCACACTCATTGATTGTGATAATTAGAGTTGCATCAAACTCTCTGAGAATCTAGTGTTTCATGATAGGTCCAAGAATATAGATATCATATATCACTTAATACGAGATATGGTTTAGAAGGGAACAATGAAGCTCTAGTGTGTTTCGACAGATCGGTAGGCAGAAAATATTCTGACCAAGCCCTTAGCAAGAGGGAAGTTTGAGGTATTCAGAGATAGACTAGGATTGGTGTAGATCTCCTTCCTTACTAAGAGGGAGTGTTGAGAATTATAGCTCGGACATGAAATTTTGCACATGTTTGATGTGAATGTGTGAGAAGTAGTTCGAGATATTTTCGAAAAGTAAATTCTATTTTGTAATATACTTTAGTTAAAAAGTGAAATCCTTATTCTTGGTAGTTGAGTTTAAAAATTGTATTTCATACATGCATGTTTTAGACTAGGAGTAATCTCATAAATAGATTAGGGTTTTGGTCTCATCTAAAACTATAAAGAAAGGTCAAGATAGAGATTTCAAACACATAAGAACAAATGAATAGTTGAGCAAGTTGAGAGAGAGAGAGAGAGAGAGAGAGAAGGAATGAACAATCGTTATCATAGTTCCATATAGTTGTACGAACAATACCGTACATATTTGTATAGTTGTATAAGTATATATGTATAGTGGTACAGACGAGTCGTATAATAGTTTTATATTGTTTCTATTTTTTTTCTGGCATGTTGTACCTCTCATTCAAGTTATACAAGCTTAGTTCGGGGTGATTTCAATAATTGAGTAGATGTTGGTTTTAAGCAGCTTGTGGAGGTTTCCTTGTAAGTTATTCGAAGGAATGAAAAACTAGTTTGGAAGGAGTAATTACATGTGTATGTGTGAAATTTTCTTTTTTGCTTCTGCTATTTAATTTCCATCTAATGTGTGATAAATGCTATGGTCTGAAATTTAATTTCAACATTAATTAATTTTAGTGATTACTTGTTTAATTGAGATCATAAGGACTTTAGTCACCCAGGGCTTGTATTTTTCAAAAGTGTAATGTTTTTCTTGTTCGTCTGTTGATGTTAGCATCTATCAGTCCAATATAATATGTTATTCAAGACTAAAAATATAGTAATAATAAATCTACATACTCTAAACAATAGTCATTCACAAATATTTACACACACACATACATAACACTATAAAATGAAATCAGATCAACTATTGGGAGATGATGAAATTCAAAGAATTATATTTGGTACCCTTCCCTAATGTTTTTTATCTACCCATGGTATCAATGGTGAGCTACATGATACCAAGATTTAACACACACACACACACACACACACACACACACACACACACACACACACACACACACACAGATCCATTTTGACTCGAGAATTTTAAAGCACATAGAGATTTACATCTCAATTGTTTTCTTGATCCTTCTTGGTGCTTAATAGATCTGGAGTTAAGATGGATCTATATTGGTCAAGAAATTAATTCAAGAGGATATCACAACCCCCTTTGTTTCTTTTGGTGAGAACCAATCTCCCTTGGTAATAGGGGAGTAGCCTTGGATGAAACTAGACTATGTGATGTTGGCAATTGAGATCATAATTTAGGCAAACATTTGGTTATGTTTCCTATTGTGCACACCTATGTTAAAGGGTATGTATTGGAGACCTATATTGCTAAAAGAAGAAGAATGGTAGAAAACCATTTGTGAAAACTTTGCTCAATTTTTTTTTGATGAGATTGATGATACACCTATATGATTTAAGAATGACTATATTTTATACAATTCAATCTAGGAATCATTTTGGTTTCAAGTCTATTACACCCATGGTTGAATAAATATGTAACAAATAGGCCTCAACATCCAAATTGGGACAATTTCTTGTGACCTACCAAACTATCAGAGAAATTGAGAGGCTAAACACTAATTAAACGTCAATAATTGATCATTGGATTAAAGGTACTATTGATTATTTCATCATTGGATTTGCAATTGACATATATGCTTCTTATGATCTTGCACATGGGGAATGCTTTACTATATAGAGGATATTGTTGGTTAAGAAACAAATTGTGTTCGTCAAAAGGTTGTTAGTTGGTTAGGCTGTTAGGAGAATCCCTCTAGTGATAAAGATTAAGTGATTCATTGTAACAACCCTGGTGGGTGTTACCCAAACATCACATTTTATTCTTCAAGGATATAACACAGTTAAGTAATCTAGATCTAATCATTATAGTACAAACCCAACAAATATGTAAAACAAGGAAGGCATGCCAAGATTCCACAATGCATACTACTTCACTAGTTAATCACTATAAAACAACAATACATCATTTAAACATGATAACAAGTACTTGCAATCCTTACTTTTACTGTAGTCCAAATGTTTCTTCAACTAGTGATCCACGAACAATTTTCTATTCAGGGGGGAATCACACCCAAGGGTCGATTTTCCACCTAACCAATGCAAGGACCATCATAGGTATTTCCCCTCGAGAAGGGCTCAATTTTAATTGGTGAGGAAAGTAGGGTGTACAAAAATTTCTATAGACAACTCACTCCCATAATCTATAGCATCATGAGGTGTAGAGATCTTACTACCAATATAGGCCCTGATGCATACTCCCAGTTGGTTAAGAAACATACCCTACAATGACACCCTTTGAAAATAGCTCACACCATTCCCAAATGGTTACCACATATTAGACTCTCAACATATCCACCTCATTGTGGTGGAGAGGCTCTTGGTCTACAACCCCAAAACCCCTCAAGGTTTGGTGTGTAAGGGTCTTACTATCACCATCGCCTTTGGTGATTGCAACCACACTTGGTGGTGGTGCCCCTCGACAAGGATATTTTTACTACCCTCAACCCTAATTCATGTAGTCACAATCAACAATGGCATCCAAAGGGATAAAAAAGAATACAAGTAACTAGGGAAAACTGAGCATTAGTACCCTCGGTTGGTTAGGTACAGTCTCGGTCTCTTAATCCACTCAAACCATATTATAGAAACTAATAATATCCTATAACAAGTACACAAATCAAAATCATAGGTGTTTTTCACAAATGATAAAATCTCAAGACATTTCTTAATGAGCTAGCCATTCCCTTTCTAAGGAAAGTAACTTCTTTTGTAATCTTTTCAAGTATAACAATTCCCTCATTGTTTGGCTCTTGGCCTTCCCTTTTTGTTATGAACTCATGCAAGGGAAAGAAGTGGGCAAGAAGTGAATTATAGTGCTCCCCCTTTTGGCATTTTACCCAAGTTAACTTTAATAGGAATTTCCACGTCCTTTTCCATTTCTTAGGCTTCCTAGGTGCTATGAGCAATGGTTCACCTCATTGAAACATGAGCCCCATTTCCATTTGGGCACAATTTGTTGTCCTTTGTCAATGTATCAGTCTTGCAACATCTCAGCTTTTTCCAATAATGTAAAACATGTACTATATAATCATTATGCAACATAAATAAGGGACATCATCCTTAATATATGCATACATGTTACTTAAGTAATATAAATTCTTAACAACAAGAATAAGTAAGGATTACTCATCATAAGCTATCAAGTCACATATATGTTTGACTTAAAATAAATATCAAACAAGAAACCATCCAAGGGATGAGGAGTCCAAAATCCCATCTCTTAACTATCATCATAAGGTACACAATGTTTAGCCAAAAGGTAAATGATACAAAGAGAATTAGTCCCACACTAGGAGAGTCACACCATGTCAATTATCAACAATAATTAATGAGGGGGAACTCATCACATGCCATCAAAGTATACTTCATCTTAATTTTTAAGGAAGTATATACAATTCATCAAGGAACGTTGGTCACAAAGGAACACCCAACCATTATCCACTAAGGGTTGATAATCATAAGCATTCACTATCACTCGACCAATCATTATTAACAATAATTAATAAGGAGATAACTATCCATAACCAACAATGAATATTGAGGCCTAAACAATAATATATGCAAGTTAGTATTACAAGTATGTTAAGGGGTCTTTTTACCCCAAGCCATCTTAATTAACACACATACATATTTTCTAAAAGTAAGTCATCATCACCAAAGGATAAAGGACAACGAGTCCATCACATTACATTACAAGTAGTTAATAGATAATTAGAACCAAAACTTACACATTAACTGCCATACACTAAATATTGTTACAATGATCTGTATAGGAAATCCATTTTGGAGTGATGAGAAATAAGGACGATTTGGAAAAAGGAAGTAAAAGATTAGTGAATATGGAGTCCTAATTAAAGTAGAAATATGATAGAGAGGAGTGGTTCAAACAACGACAATGAGAGGTACACACAATATGGAGTCATGACATGTGAAGGATTTGTCATGAAAGATGGTCTAAAGAGAAGAGTAAACAATTGATGAAAGATGATGAGAAGAAGCTTGCATATGGTGACATCAAAATAATGAATGGGAGAATGTTCCAAAGTAATGCAACATGACAACTTTAGGGAATGACGAGCAGTTTGTTAGTCGACTTGCAACTAAAGAAGGAATATGTGTTAAAAATGACATGTTGTCGAGATACATACTCAAGGAAGGATGTTGGGCCCATTGGTGGTGATGTTGAAATCCCTTTCTATCCTACATGAGTATGCATCGATGGTGTTGTGTCCCTAGATGTCTCAATTCTATGATGATGACATTGATTATGTGGAAAGGCTCGAGCAATTGCACCCAATCAATAAACTCATATGATTGCATTCGATTGAGGATTGAATTACATCTCCATTCAAATTGAAGAAGACCAATATGTGAACTAGAAAAGAGAGTTAGTAGAAATCCCCACGATGAAATTGTACTATACATTCAAAATTGATAGTATTTACATTGGAGGAAAGATAGTTCACAGATTTGAAGATGGATAAGTAGATGTGTTAATTAGTAGGAAAGTAGAGAACCAATGAAAGAATTGAGAAAGTTAGGGCATGTGGTGGAAGAGTACATAACACAAAATGAGAATTTTCCCAAGGATAAACAAACTTTCAAACAACATTATGAGTCTAATGCTTCAAATTCAACCTAGTATGCAAAAAATCAAGAAGATGATTATGAATATGTGTTGACAATAAAATAGGATATTAACTTTGCAGATTTAGTTGCCACAAACAAATTGATGAGAAAATATTATGAATATGGTTGGATACTAGACATAGGGGCTACTCAACATATGTGATAATGAAAATATTACTTTTGAAAATATCAGAATATGCAACTAAATGCAATTTACTTGGTAGATGACACAACTCATACACCTCACGAAAAAGGATATATTCACATTTCTCTTCTAGGAATTGGAAAAGTATTACTTTCTAATGTTTAGTATGTTCAAACATTTAAAAATAATTTGTTGTCCTTAGTTCTCATCTGATAGGGAGACCATCAAATTATTATGGAAGATGGTTGGATTAGAATTGATTTAGTTAAACAAAATTTCAAAACAATAATGAATGACTACGAAGATGGAAAACTTTTGAGGATACAAGGTACAATCATTCCTCGCAAACATGATTTTGTATCATCAGTGGATTTATCTCCTAGATCCTTAAGATTATGACATTATAGATTTGGCCATTTGAATTTTGAAATCCTAAGTAAACATTAAAAAGACGAAATGGTTAAAGGATTGCCTATTTTTAAAAAGGAAGCTAGTAAGTGTGAAGCTTGTATCATTAGAAAACAAAAGATGGATCCTTTCCTCATAAGTACATGGTGAGAAAATAGATGTGTGCAACTAATCCATATTGACATTTGTGGTCCTATGGAAAATTCGTTTGGTGGATGCAAATACTTCATTATTTTCATTGATGATTTTACAAGGATGACTTGGGTATATTTTCTAAGTAACAAATCATAATCCTTTGACAAATTCATACAATTTCAATGCTTAGTTGAAAATGCCACCAAGGAAAATATTTCCACACTAATGAAAAATAATGGGGGGGGGATTCACTTCAAATGAATTCAATGATTATTGCAAGAGAAATGGAATAAAAAGGCAGTTGAAAAAATCTTATACTCAACAACAGAATGGAATCATAGAAAGAATGAACAAAACCCTAATGGAAATGGCAAGATCATTGTTGCATTTCAAGGGGTCAAGCACAAAATATTGGGCCGAATCAATTCAAATGTAGTCTATCTAAGGAATCGGTCACCCACATCAACCTTAGATGGAATTAGTCCATTTTTTCCCATAAAAAAAAACTTTTATATTCATATCGAATATACATGTTATAGTCCAAAACTTTGGATTTATTTAGGTCCATTACAAAACTGTCTACTTGCTTCAACCTCCTTCTTTTTTGTTTTCTATAAATCAAAACTGTGCATTTATGGGACACTACTATTACCATACTATTCTATCTGTTACAAAACTAAAGATTTATGCTTTTATTTTCATACCTTAGGATTCTACAGATGAACCTCCATGGATTCCACTTCTTCCCCTTCGATACATTCATAGTATCCAAAGGCCCCAGTTGGCAGAGAGAGAGCTTCGTTGGATAACTCATCAACCTTAGTGTTCAATTCCTAGAGGATGTGATGAAAGGAAAGCCACTCAAAGGAATGAAAGACCAATTTTATGTCCCACATGACTGGGGATAACCTAATGTCTTGGGTTGATTTCTTCCATATTTCCCAATCTATGACCAATTTGGAGTCCCTTATCACTTGAAGTTTTTCATGGCACCTGTAGAACCTGAAAGGAAACTTCCAATATTCTACCTTCTAGTGCCACACATTCTCCCCGTATACCAATTCCAGATTCCCAATAATCCCTTCTCTCATATCCACCACTATTTGGATCCAGGCCCAATGCCTATCCACTTTGGTTTCCAGCTCGACGAAGGTCCCCAATTTATTTCCAATGGCCTTCAAGGCCTCTCTGGTATAGAATCCAATGGGTAGGCCCGAAAGGATTTCCCAGACTATCATCGAGTCCATCGGCTCCCTCTCTAGGTCAAACTCTATTGTCCACATTTGCAGAGTTAGTCCTAAAGGGCCCCATGCCCAATCCTTCTCTAACAGAGCTTTGCAATAATCACCATTTTGCAATATGAATCCATTCCAACCCTTCACCAGTGCATACACCTTAGGGGAATAACCCAAAAACGACTTCAAATGGTCCTCTATCCAGCATTTCAGCTCTACCTCACCTGCAGTTTTCCCATTGAATCTTCCTACCAGAGTTCGGCCCATGAATCAGGTTATATCATTTAAGACAATATCCTTTCCAACCACCAACTGAACCGATCCCATTTGATCCCTAATGCACTTAGAATTCCTCTTGGGTTTACCCACTTCAACCTTCGAATTTTCCTTTTTCCACTATATTTTCCTTTGTTTCTCTTTTTTCCACCTTCTAGACTCAGAGGGAAAGGATGAGGAAGGATCATTTGAGGGAAGGGTTTTTTCATCGGGGTTTGGTCTGCGTAAGTTCGTGCTAGATCTGGAATAATCCCCTGCATGCTTGGGAGACTTTGATATCTCCTGTGGATTGCGCAAAGGGATTTTCTGGACATCTTTCGACATTCCAAAAATTATTCAAGGCTGCAGAATGCATGGCTAAAAAATGGGATGAGCTCATAATCCTCTTCATCTTCCTCCACCATATCCATCCTCATGTCAATTCTTTTCCTAAGCTTACATTAGAAGATGAATTGGATCTTGCTTGGATCTATTCTGGAAGTGTGAGGTGTCAGAGAGAAGTTAAGGATCCTTCCTTTTTTCGGGCTTGGGGATTGAGGCCCATGAACCAACTCCTATGACCTTAGATCCATATGCATGAAAGCTAACCATAAACCCTCCTTTCCCTCCCTTCCCAAGTTAATTTGTAAGCATTGGTGGAGAGGTTTCAGATGGAATTACTCCATATGAATCTTACTATGGTACTAAGCCTTAAGTTAATAATATTCTAGTTTTTGGCTCCACTTGCAATGCCTTAGATCCTAGGGAAAAAATGACTAATTTGGAAAATAAAAGTATGAAATTCATTCTTATTGGCTATTCAGATGAAAAGAAAGGCTATAGGTTGTTATCCAATGGAAAATTCATTATCAATCGAGATGTAGTCTTTGATGAGACAAAAAGTCAAACAACTGGAGATATTGATAATCTCCTTAGTCACTTGGAGAAAAAAGTATCTCAAGAAAAAATAATTCATCAAAGAAAACCAAATTGGATTGAAAAAGACTTATCCCCCAACATGAATGTTCAATATTTAGATAAATCTTCTTCAAATGATGATTTTTCAATACAGGAAAAATCAACTATAGTAACTTCACCATAGGGACAACACAATAAACCAAAATGGTTCACACAACTACTTAAAGATGTTCACCTAGATGAACATAAAAAAACAAGAACTAGAAGTTCTACTACATCTCACTGGAATTTTGCCTTAGTAACTCATGATTCCATTGAACCAAAAACTTTAGTAGAAGCAATGAATCACACAAAATGGAAACAATCCATGGTGGATGAGTCTAATTCTATAATTGCAAATGGAACATGGAAAATTGTTGATTGTCTAACAAATGTGAAACCCATCGGTTGCAAATGGGTTTACCGAATTAAGTATAAATAAAATGGTGAAGTATAAAAATATAAAGCAATAATTGTAGCAAAAGGATTTGCTAAAAAAGAAAGAATCGACTACGACGAAACATTTTCTCCAACAAGAAAGTGGAACACCATCATAATGACCAATCTATGGGAAATTCTAATTTTATCCAATTGATAAATTCTTCAATACTAGGACCATCAAATTTTCCTAAAAAATACATCTTTCTTGGAAAATAAAATCCTCAACTATAACTAGGGCTTTGAAGAACTAGCTTAGTTTTCAATGGAACTCCTTTATGTAGTTAGGATTTGAGGCTGAAAATGTAAAATAACCATAGCTTCTATTATACTTCTTGGATTGGTTATTATGAAATACCATAGCTTCTCTAGATCTACCATCACTGGTTTGATTCAAATCTATGCACTATGTAAAAATATATCCAACTTGCAAAATTCACAGTCATCACCAATAAAACCCCTAAAAACATGTTGATTTTGAATATAGCCACATCCCAGACTCTATTTTGGACGATTTTTTTCAATTGGTTATTTTGAGAGGAATTCAAATATGTGGTTGGTTTCTTCAAATTCTGCACATAAAGTTTCAAAAATTGTTTTGAATGTTATCATCCTCTTTTTTCCATCAAAACTTTGCAAAAAGAAGAAGAAAATTTCCCACTTTGTGTCCCCAAAATTCTCCCACTTTATGCCCAAGAAAGATCTCTAATACATCTTATAGTAAAAATTCAAAGATATAAAAGAGAATATAGCCCTTAACTTAAAAAATAAACCCTTGAACATCCAACATACTAAAAAATTCACCATGAACAACACAAGAATATATAGAGAAACCCTTAAGGTATAATAACACCATCAGTTGCTCCTTATGTAGGGAGTCACTCCACAAACCATGCTTGCTATAAAACAATACAATCCAACACATCTCTAGTACAATGATACTCATGTGTATTTATACTTTCTCATGAGTATTACTAGGGGTCTTAAGCAAACTACCCCTTATTGTTATATTCTTTCATTTTAATTACATATTGGGTTTTGTTGACATTATTGATTATGTGTTGTCATTGATGGCAACATGAGTCTAACATGTACATTAATCAGAAGAAAATAAAGATCACCTTGTGGCATAAGCAATTCGTGATCATTGTTGATAACGATAGGATCAACAATGATCCTATGACTCTAAAGCTCAGGAGAGGTAGCATATAGAGAATCCATGTACAGAAGGAGTAAATAATGCACAAATAATTATTAAAACCTCAGGAGAAATAATGATGCAACAAATTAGAAGAAAGAAATGTTAATCAAAGCTCAGAAGGGAAAATGCATTGCAGAAACACGATAGGGATCAAATTACCAACAAATTAATGATCTTGGTTCAGTTGGAATCTGAGTATAAACCCCAAAAACACAGAAGAGATGACGCACAGGAGACTCAGAAGAGATGACGCACATGAGCCATCCATTATCGTTTTGGGATAGTCCAGGACCATCAGATTGAGGGGAAGTTAGAGGTTGGGAAGAATTAGATCTCAACCGACAGATCTGAAGTAGGATCTTCGGGAGGTTTTCTAGCCGTTAAGATCAAGGATTCACGAGATCCCGAAATAGGTGAAATCTCGACAACCGTTGGATTGTGTTAATATTTTCGCGTCAAAGAAGGATCGTTAGATGAAGTCAAGTTACTTGAGGTTTATTCGGGGAATCTTACTTCGGGATAATTGGGAAGTGAGAAAAGTGAATAACCCAAAGTCCCAAAGGCCGAAATGAATTTAGACCATTGATCTCGAACTAATCACATTCATTGGATCAAGGATTCACGAGATCCCAATAACAACATTGGGTGAAAGAAGAGGCAAAGCTTAAAATAATAATCCTGTGGTTCTGCGCATATGGTCATATGAAAAACATGGTTTGAAGGAAGCACCTCCATAGAGCTCGATTTCTGCAACATTTGCAGTGACACGTTTTTAGCCAGAACAAAATAAAATGAAGAACAAGGGATTTGAAGTCTTTAAATCAAACCATTAATAATAATAATAATAATAATATTATTATTATTAATTCAAATGAAGAGGTGTATGAAGAGGTGTAATGGTTCAAACAAAGGGACACAATGTTTCAAACTCATACCTATTAGGAGACTATATAAATAAAGAAGTATGGTGAACAAAAGGTGTAGTTGAATTTTTTTAAGTATATATATTTATATATAATGGATTGAATGAAGGTTCATTCTATCAGGTTGGTGCCTCTTTACAAGTTGGGTCTTGTATGAGGATTGGATTCCTCACATCTCAGTTGGATCCGAGATCAACAAGCTGGGATTTGTTATGAGAGTTGGATTCCTCATTTCTCAGTTGGATCTGAGAACTACAAGTTGGGTCTTGTAACAAAGGGTTGGATCTCTCATAGTTGTTTGAAGTTGAAGATATTCAAAGATTAATCTTATGTATTCATTCAAGTTAAATGTTTATTCTTTTATATATTGGTTGAGAAATTGAAATAAATATATGTTGTTCAA
>SNQJ01S0046603.1:49395-59819 GCA_010110895.2 Picea sitchensis | reverse complement strand
TTAGTGTCAAGTGTACATTTCAACAATTGGTATCAGAGCGGGTTCCTTCAACACAGTTTAAACATTGGAAGGTAGATTATGAAGAAATGGGGGGACAAATTGCTATCTCCACAAAATAAGCTCCCTTATTTGATGGAACAGATTATTCATCATGGAGGGAAAATATGAAAACATATCTGAAGTCAAGAGGATCCGGAGTTTGGGATTCAATAATAAGTAATCCATGACACTTAACTACTTCAAAGAGAAAAACCAAAAATTCAAAGGAAGCAAGGAGAAACAATTCAATAGCCTTAAAAGCAATACATGATGGATTGTTAGACCAAGTCAAGGAAAAGATGAGGCACTACAAATTTGCTAAAGAATTATGGCTCCAGCTAGAAAATTGTTATCAGAATGAAGAACAAGAAGAAGATAATTCCTATCAAATTAAGGAACAAGACTCAGATAAAAACGATTCCTGTTAGAATAAAGAACAAAACTTAGAAGAAGATAATTCTTATCAAGATAAGGAACAAGATAAAGAAAAGGAAAATTGTAATAAGATTGAAGAACATAATACATAGAAAGACATTTCTAATCAGAATGAAATGCAAGATTTGATGCAAACCCCAGTTAACAATGAAGAAGACAACCTCATCAAGGAATTGAGACATACCTCAGTAATCACTAAAGAGAAATTACATAATCTTAAGACTGATGTTACAATTGCAATAGAAAAGATTTGTATGGAGCCAGGAAATGGTATACATATTAAAGTTCATATGGAGGCCATTGACAATCTTGAGTACACAACTACGTGCACTCTAGAAGAGTTGGAGAAACTTCAATAGAAATATATGTTGCTACTTCAACAGTTAGATACATCTAGCCATGAAGAGTTTGAACAGAGAGTTCAACTAGAAGACAAAGAAAAAGAGATCAGAAGATTGAAGATTGAAGTTGATCATCTGATAAAGGAAATAGAAGAATTGAAAAAACATGATAAAAAAAGAAAAGAAATACTAAAAGAAACATAAGAATTAGTTAACAGTCTAAAGACTCAACTTGAGGAAACTAAATAAAGTGAAGAAGCCCAAAAGATCCAATTAACTAAAAAGGAAGAATAATTCCAAATGTTGGAATTGGAAGCCATCGACCTCAAAAGGATTCAACTATAAAACAAGGAAGAAATCAAAAGATTGAAAACTAAAATTTTTGATTTAACAAAAGATATTGAATAATTGAAGACATATGACAAAACTATTAAATGCAAAGACGTCTTGGATGAGACAAAAGAAATAGTCATCAATCTAAAGACTCAACTTGAACATGCTAAGGAAATGGAAGAATCCCTGAAGATTCAGTTGACTAAAAAGGAAGAGACATGTCACATGTTGAAATCAGAAATAGTCAATCTCAAAAAGATGATTGAAAAGACAAATAAAACTGTCAATTTCCAGAATAGCTCAGCTATCCTAGATAAGATTTGGAACAATCAAAGATCAGTTGATGACAAAATTGGTCTTGGATACAATAAAAAATAAGACAATGACAAGTGGAGCACCATTTACAAACATGAGAAAGGATCATCCTTCTCAAAAAGAAAAAGTGCAATTACAAAGCAATTACAAGTCATGAACTTTGTTAAGGAAGGAAGCTATAGAAGTAAAAAGGAAGAAGAAAATCAAAAGACAGATCTCTCAAGCCAAAATAAATTCAAGAATGGAAACGCATTCAATGGATATTTCTTTACTTGTAATAACTTTGGTCATAAAGAAATGGACCGCAAGAAACTAGAGAAAGGATATACAGGAAAATCCAAAAACTCAATTATATGTTGGAGATGCATTTTTGTTGGGTACACATAAATTTTTTGTCATACAATGAGATGTTACAACTGTGATAGGTTTGGGCACAAATCCCAAAGCTACAGGAGTTCAAAAGGTCAATCCTTAAATAAGTCATTCAAGTCAGGGAGAAAATCTAATAAAATTTGAAAGAAGAAAGGAGATGACAAATCTCCAAAAACACAATTAGAAAGAGAAGGTCGAAAAAGTAGAATATCTCATAGAGAGATATGGAGAAGAAGATCTGAAGGGGAAAGCAAGAAAGATGATATTACACCTGAAAGTGAATAAATTAAAAATAAGAAAATGATGGGTGAAGGTCCTAATAAGGAATGTGGAATTCAATATGAAATAGATCAAGCTAAAGAAAGGGAAGTCCCTATAGAAGAATATGACACAATCCTAATGATGTCATAATCCTTTAGCCAAAGAAAGAAAAATCGTTGATAGGGGGAGTTGTAGAATACAAGAAGGAGAAAATGGACAAAGGAGAGCATTGCCTTAGGGGGAGTATAACCTCAGAGGGAACAAGAAAATATCATTTTTGTCATTTTTGTAAAAAGGGGAGAAGAGAAAAAGTAGCAGAGAAGTTCAAGGGGTATCATTCAACAAAGATCAATTGATAACAAAATTGGTATTAAATCAATTGGTATCAATCCTCAATTGATATTCCTGTGAAATAAAAAAAAAGAAAAAAAAAAGAAGCAGATCAAACAGATTAGTAAGATTCATACTCTTGTTCTATTTGACAAAGGAAAGTTAGTAAAAAATCAAGGGGAGTATTTTGGTTATCAAATAAGAAAGTAATTAGATTAAGGTTTGAAAGACTTGATTACTACAAATGGGTATCACTACAAGTTGGTATCAAGAAGACTACTTATTTGAACACAAATATCCCAATAGTCTGAGATAAGAAGTTAGTAAATTCACAGGGGGGATAAAAATAGTCAGAGCCTCACTCTTTGTCATTGATGTCAAAGGGGGAGAGAAGCAGTAAAACAAAGTTAAGAATAAAACAAATTTGATATCAAATAGAAAAGAATATCAGTGATAGAGGGAGAAAATGTATGAACTCATTTTGTTTTACATCTATGTTTCCCTTAATGACAAAGGGGGAGATTGTTGGCATTATTGATTATGTGTTGTCATTGATGGAAACATGAGTCCAACATGTAAAATAATCAAAAGAAAATAAATATCACCTTGTGGAAGAAGAAATTCATGATCACTGTTGATCATGATAAGATCAACAATGATCTTATGACTCTAAAGCTCAGGAGAGGTAGCATACAGAGAATCCATGTACAAAAGGAGTAAAGAATGTACACATAATTATTAAAATCTCGGGAGAAATAGTGATGAAACATATAAGAAGAAAGAAACGTTAATTGAATCTCAAAAGGGAAATCTCATTGCAGAAACATGATAGGGATCGAATTCCCAACAGATCAACGATCTTAGTTCAACTGGAATCCAAGTGTAAACCCAAAAATCTCATAAGAGATGATGCACAAGAGGATTAGAAGAGATGACGCACATGAGTCGTCCATTATCATTTCAAGAAAGTCCAGGATCATCAGATTGAGGGGAAGTCAGAGGTTGGGAAGAATTATATCTCAATCGACAGATATGAAGCAGGAGCTTCAGGAGGTTTTCCAGCAGTTAAGATCAAGGATTCACGAGATCCTAAAATAGCCGAAATCCCGACAATCGTTGGATCGTGTTAATATTTTTGTGTTAAAGAAGGATCGTTAGATGAAGTCAAGTTACTCAAGGTTTATTCGAGGAATATCACTCTGGGAGAATTGGGAAGTGGGAAAAGTGAATAACCCAAAGTCCCAAGGGACGAAATGAATCTAGAATTGATCACAATCATTGGATCAAGGATTCATGAGATCCCGAAATAGCCGAAATCCCAACAACCGTTGGATCGTGTTAAGATTTTCACGTCAAAGAAGGATCGTTAGATGAAGTCAAATTATTCAAGGTTTATTCGAGGAATCTCACTCTGAGAGAATTGGGGAGTGGGAAAAGAGAATAACCCAAAGACCCGAAGGCCAAAATGAATCTAGACTATTGATACAGAACAGATCACAGTCGTTGGATCAAGGATTCATATGAACCTATGACCGTCAAATCAAGGAGGAGGAAATGTGACACATCAGACAATCATGTTAGTAAAGACCACGTCAGTAAGGACACATGGAGAAATCAAATGGTGACAAGTTTCAAGGTCCAATTGGAATTTTAGGTACATGTAAGTCACAAATCTAAGTGACATGTGGCAACCACTCAGCCAGTGCCAAGTCAGCAGTGATGTTAGCAAGTTACGTCACTCTGGGAGTTTGTCCTACGGGGGGAACCAACAACTAGCCGAAGCACCAAAGGCTAACATAACGTTAATCATTGGTCTAATTCGGTAGAATTATTGACCATTGATCAAGTATAATGGAAGGATAAAGTAAAGCGTAAATCATGAAGTAACGCTAACTGTTGATCTACTTTAGGAGTGTTCTCAACCGTTGATCAAGCATAGTATAAGGATAATGTAAGTGGAGGTGTTAACCGACAACAAGCGGTCACCACCGCTTTATGAATTATTCGGTAGGTTATCACTTCAAAGGAATTGAACTACTCAGAGTTCTAGTAACCCAAAGTCCCAAGGTATTGAAGCTCCAAAGTAACATCTGAAACGTTGAATTTTATGGACACACGTCAACTCAAGATTAACACTTCAGTGAAATTTATTCCGGGAGAATTGAAAGTTTATAAAAAGAACAAACCCACGAAGCCGCGAAGTACTGGAGGAAATGACAACCGTCCATATCATGATTGAATCCCAACCATTAGATAAGGATACAAAAACTGTGAGAAATGCGTCTTTTAAAAGAATGATCAGACCATTGATCTGAAATCATGATCAACGATGAGGATTAAAACCGTGAATTGAAGTTGCTCGAAATATAACACTCCAGAAGATATCACTTCGAAGATAACAAGATTGGGTGAAAGAAGAGTCATCGCTTAAATTAATAATCACGTGGTTCTATTCATACGGTCATATGAAAACCATGGTTTGAATGAAGCGCCTCCGTAGAACTCGATTTCTACAACAATTGTAGTGACAGGTTTTTATCCAAAACATAATAAAATGCAAAACAAGGGATTTGAAGTCTTTAAATCAAACCATTAATAATAATAATAACAAGAAATTATTATTATTAATTCAAATGAAGAGGTGTAATGGTTCAAACAAAGGGACATAATGCTTCAAACTCATACCTATTAGGATACTATATAAACAAAGAAGTATGGTGAAGAAAAGGTGTAGTTGACTTTGTTGAAGTATATATATTTATATATAATTGAATGGATGAAGGTTCATTCTATCAGGTTGGTGCATGTTTATAGGTTGGGTCTCGTATGAGGATTGGATTCCTCACATCTCAGTTGGATCTGATATCAACAAGTTGGGACTTGTTATGAGGGTTGGATTCCTCATTTCTCAGTTGGATCTCATAACTACAAGTTGGGTCTTGTAACAGAGTGATGGGTCTCTCATAGTTGTTTGACGTTGAAGATATTCAAATATTGATCTTATGTATTCATTCAAGTTAAATAAATAAATAAAATATTTATTCTTTTATATATTGGTTGAGAAATTGAAATAAATATATGTTGTTCAATTAATTTATGAAAAGTGGAAAATCATCCAAAGTTTTGTGACACTGATTCACTCCCCTCTCTCAGTGTCAAGTGTACATTTCAGCAGGTTTATGCCATTAGTATGGCCACATTATGTTCATTATTCCCTTGGGTACCTCCTTAGGTACCCCATTTGATCCTCCTTAGGTACATTGCACTTTGGGGGCTGAAGCATCATGTCAACTATCAATTTTTCTATCTCTAGAGGGTCAAGTTGTTATGACGTATATGCTTCCTTATCTTTAGATATTGACTCAACAACATGGTAGTTACAAGATTTGGTATAGATATTGATGTCCTTCTCACGAGTGTACATGTTTTCATTTGAATCATTTCCCCTTGGGGATGGGTTCCCTAATTTCCCCCTTTTATAGGTGTAGTGTTAGGATTTTTATAGCAACCATTTTCTATCCTTGAGAAGGAAAATGATTAGTAAGGAAGACATGTTTTTGTTGGGAATCCCATTGTTATAACAATTTTTGAGCTTCCCCCATCTTGGAGCATTGATGAGTTAAGTGGTGTTCCTTACACAACTTGCAAGTAAACTTGACTTTCTTTTTCTCATTTTTAACCCAACCAACATTAGTAGTATCATTTTTCATTGCAGACCCATACTTAGAATTTTTTTTCTTTCCTTTTTTCTTCCCCTTGGGTTTCTAGCTTTCGTTTAGCTTAGAGGTTTGAACTGAAAGGACATTGGAGGATTATGCAAGGCCTAGGATATTAACAATGTTTTATACAAATCCATGTGCATTCAAATATAAAGACATCTATCCCATTTGGTTCGTCACTTGAGTAATCATAGAATTTCATGTAGAACAAATCACAACATCATCATGAGGTCCTATTTTTGGTTTGGTGGGGTCTATTTTAGGTCTCGATGCATCTAAAAAAATCTCATATAAAAGTCTAGATTATGAATAAATCAAATCTAACTATTGGGATTTCATTATTACCTCTTCCTTAGTTGATGCTCCTCAAAGGGTTATACCATTAGCCAAGAACTAGCCAATGATTATGCAAGGCCTAGGATATTCACAATGTTTTATACAAATCCATGTGCATTCAAATATAAAGACATCTATCCCATTTGGTTCGTCACTTGAGTAATCATAGAATTTCATGTAGAACAAATCACAACATCATCATGAGGTCCTATTTTTGGTTTGGTGGGGTCTATTTTAGGTCTTGATGCATCTAAAAAAATCTCATATAAAAGTCTAGATTATGAATAAATCAAATCTAACTATTGGGATTTCATTATTACCTCTTCCTCAGTTGATGCTCCTCAAAGGGTTATACCATTAGCCAAGAACTAGCCAATGATATCTTCTTTGATCATTCAATGTCTCCTCCTCCACTCATGAATGTGATTAGGGATGTGGGTGGATCTACTTTGTTGAAGTGATGCTAACATATTTGTCGTCATCTCATAATGGATTGACATCTAGAAACACATTAAGAACACCACTGCTAAGGATGAAAAATTATTATGTGAGGTCCATGGCCATTGAATGCACCACTTTGTTGCAATCCCTATCAGGGTTCATTGGAAAAGTCTCAATATAATACTATCATCCATCAAGGAGTTTGAGGAACACCAAATATGGAAAGTCATAATGAGATTTTATGGGTTTTGTCCAGATTTTCCTTTAAAATTAGGAATTTCAGACGTTGATTTTGTTAGGATGGGAGCGCAGTTTGGATTGTGATGCATCAAGTCATTAGTTAACTTAGATAAATCTGATAAATTTAAAGTTTCCAAGAATGGAAACTTAGTAGTGGAAATGGACCCAAAATTCCTAGATAACTAGCTCAGAGACATGTTATCCCTAAAACTATCCCCTATCATGTTTCTACCCCCAAGGGATAAGGTTGATTGCATCTAATAGTTATGGTGAGGTAGGTAAAATCCACCAAAATGATTTTCCATACTAGACACTATTCTGCTCCCTACATGGATGATGAAAGAGGGAATCAAACCACTCTTGATTGATGGTACAAACATAGGGATGTGTCCATCCCCAAAAGAGAATATGTTAAATTGAGGCAGTATTACTCCCTAACATTGTGTCAAAAGGTGGGAAATTTGTTCTAAACTGTGGTGATCTTGTATTGAAATGTAGCAAATTTGTGCTAAAAGGTGACATCCCAAAAGAGACATGACCACCACTATAAGGGATAGAGACAAAGTTCCCACTTCCACTAGATGGTATTAACATGGGGAAACTAAGGCCCCTAATAGTAGTGCTAGAGCTAGGAGTAGTGATACCTACACCTAATGTACTAGTAGTGTTATCCATCCCTGACACTTGATATAGAGGATTATCATAAAAATGAGGAGTTGGATTTCTAGGTGAGAATTCACGAACTTGGATGAAAAGAGGGATTTGAGTGTCAGTCAAAGGTGGGTTAAAATTGGCTATAGATGGAAATGGAAGATCTTTGAACTCAATATTATCTTGACAATAAGGGTATCATGCCCTTCATGGTATATTAACATGGCCATATAGGCCTATTAAAAATTTCTTGGCTGATAAATCATTAGAGTTGGGATCTTCTTCTGAATGTTCCTCCCTTTCAAGGCTATTCAATGTTGTGTGAGTTTCATATTCTGACTTACTTGGTGGAGGGTCAAGACCAACCAACCTCCACCTAGTAACATGTAGTTGTTCAATTTTAGGGGGGTACCTCTGAACCTCTAATACTAATAGGGTGGTTGATTCTCTACCTTGAACTAAAGGAATCAACAAAACAAAAGACTTAGGTTGTCTACCATTAATATCACTAAGCAGTCCACTAGAAAAAATCCTAAAAGTATGCAATAAACAAGCAAAACTCCCAAATATTAGTCTAGGATAGTTAAGCCCCAAGTCTAGTAAGTGAAGAGACAAACAAATTTCCTCCAAAAATTCAGCTCAGGGTGATGAGGGCCCAAGTCTAACTAGTGAAGACAATTACGGTAACCCTATCGCAACAATCATCCACAGTGAAAGTACCTTCATGAACATGAACACCCTCTAAAGGATCTAAGGTGGATGTTATGTGTTTCTCTCAGGTATCACAAGAACTTCCCACTTGCAATCATCTGGGTTAAAACCTAGGAATAATCACTAATGTTACCAATTCACAAAAGGTAGATGGGCATAAAAATCATGGGTCAAGTGTGTGTGTATGGGTAGGGAATACATGAATTCATCCTACATCTGAAACCCTATAAAGAAATGGTTTCACCATGAGGAATTTCCAATTCTACCAAAATTCACATACACACATAACCCACTAAACAAGTGAGAGAGGATATTATCTCTATACTTGCTTAGATTGGCCCTGTGCTTCACACACATGTAAGGTGCACTTTCCTGACAAGTGTATTTTTTACTATTGGGTTTTCAACACTCCCTAATGATTCTAGTTTTGCTTTTTTAGCTTGGAGAATTTACTCTCCATCCTACACCAAAGCCCTAAACATATGTTTTTTTTTATATAAAGAAAATGATCTAGCTTATTTTAAATGTTAATTATTACTTTTTAAGGTTGTTGTTTACTCAACAAGGAAAACATAAATGAAACTTGTGATATTTAAAAGATTTAATATTGTTGAAAATTTAAATACATTGATCATTCAAAAAGTGTTTAATCAGATATTTCACTGAATCTAATAACTCATTAAAATCCTTGAAATGCAAGAAAGGAAGAAACCAACTTCATTGTACATGCAATGCAACATTTGTTTTGAATTTAATCAAAATACCATACAAATCAAATTATCTCGAAATGAATCTACAAAAACTATGAAAATGCCTAAAACATAAATATATATATATATATATATTTTGACTTTTGTGTGGGTTTTGTTTCCAATGATCAATGAAGAAAGCAATGAAAACACATTCCAATCCCTAACACCGAGATTCCAAAACCACAATATTGAAAGAAAGGTAAATACTAGGCAAGCAAATTTCAAGCATGTGATTATTTTTTCAATTTACAAGAGATACCCACGATTTTCTCTAAGGAAACCTACATGCGGCTGTAGATTTATTGAAGGAAAGTCATGGGAACCTACGTCTGTAACTAAACATAGGTGCATGCAGACATCCAAAAAGGTAGAAAAAGTTCAACAAATGGGTTAAATATGTAAATTTGTTCTTTGGTCAAAAGAAAAATTTAGATAAACTTCAACAAGTTGAACAAAACAAAGGAGACCTTAAGAGGAAGAACTCGCAAATTAATCCCTGGTGGTGTTGCCAATTCTATTTTAGGGAACACCACCCAATTACTTAGGGTGAATAATTGATAGAGAAAACAGAATATAGCTAACTAATTTACATAATTTGAGGTGTATGCAGACATTCAAAAAGGTAGAAAAATTCAACAAATGGGTTAAATATGTAAATTTGTTCTTTGTACAATAGAAAGAAAGAGAAAGTGTCAAAAGAAAAATTTAGATAAACTTCAACAAGTTGAACAAAACAAAGGAGACCTTAAGAGGAAGAACTAGCAAATTTATCCCTGGTGGTGTTGCCAATTCTATTTTAGGGAACACCACCCAATTACTTAAAGTGAATAATTGATAAAGAAAATAGAATATAACTAACTAATTTACATAATTAGTTGATTACAAAAGGTAACTACCTAATACAAGTGGATGGAAGAATAATTGTGATCAAATGGTTTATATCTTTATGTTGTTCATATTTCTAAATACTTTCTCAAGATTCCAACATTTACTTTATACCTACTCACAACACCAAAAACAAACCTTCCTCGAATCTAAATGGACATATAAATGTGAATTATAATAAATATAAAATGATAACATAAATTCACTATGCATTGATTCTAACTAACATTAGGAGGTTAGTCCATACCCCAATCATCAATTAA
>SNQJ01S0046603.1:35874-46383 GCA_010110895.2 Picea sitchensis | reverse complement strand
GTCGTGCAAATATTTCAAGTATATCAGCTCATTTGCAGTCATCTTTTTGATGCTATCATTAGTAATGTTGTCTACATGGATGGTAGTGGCTTCAGTAAGATGTAACAGGGTTCAAATGGCTAACAATATACTGTTAGTTGTCATGATTGTGTTACAGTTGATCTTGATGATACAGGTGCACAGGACAAAGTTCGGAGATAGAGGAAAAGCCGGGTGGCCTATCCCGAGCTTGTTGATTGGTTAGTAACCTTTTGGGGACCAAAAGGTATTTTAGTGGGGAGGTGTGATCCAGAATCGGATCCAGAAGCCTGACAGGGCTAAAAAAGGCTCAAAAATGAAAGTGCTCGGAATCTGATGAAACCAGCGCCATTGCGTCCATCTCGTCTTCTTGGTTCCTTCCATATATTTACTTCGTCAAACGGGCTTTGTATGCGACAGATATCGCATTCTGTCCGAAAACCCAACTAGGCAAAAAAAAAGTGGATGACTGTACAGTCCGTACAGTGCCATGTGGCAGCCTGACTGTACAGGTTGTACGGTCATACAACTGACATGGCAGCTCCTGGAGACGACATGTGGCAGGTGACCGAGCATGCAAAAGGTATAGTTGGACCAGTCAGAGGGTGACATGTGTCACCACTGTAAGGGTGACACGTGGCACAGACTAACATAGCAGACACGTGGCAAGGCTGACAGGGCAGTGACGTGGCAGACACACGACACAGGCTGACAGGTGGCAGGGTACGTGGCAGACTGGTGGAAAAATCAACGTTCGACACTTGGCACTTTTTGATTGGTTGTTGAGGTGCCACGTGGCCCAGTCATGGGCTTCCACGTGGCACCTTGTGGTTGGCTCGTGGTTTGTGTTAAAGTTTATGGTCTTCACCGGGGTCGAACCCCCGACCTCTCCTCCGGGCTTTGGACTAGCAGGACCAGGCTAACTGCCCGCCTCATGGGTGTTCCTTATTAGCTATATGCCAAAGAAAGTATTTGAATTCGGTTGCATTGACATTCGGACGTGGAAAAGGGCTGGGGTTTAGCCCCAGCCCTCGGCACTGACATACGACCACGACCATGGGAGTTGGCGGATAGGGCCTGGCCCCTGGTTCACGGGCGGGATCCATATGACCCGGACATATTCCGAACAGGGCACACAATTATGGCAGTTAGCCCGTGGTTCCATAGAACACGCCGAAGACCAGGAGCTGGCACGCATGGGAAGGGCCAGCGCATAGCCCGAGGGGATAGCGCTCGGTCACATGGCCCCATGTGACTCTACCAAGGGGGAGCACTCATAGCCTAAGGAGCTTATTCCCTATTTTTATTCAAAAGTGGGTTTTGTGTTAAGTTTTTGGATTTTATTTGATTTATTGCCTGTTAATAATGGATTTTCTCCATTTTTGGGAGATATTGAGCATTTTTGGAGCCCAAATTTTGGGAGGAAGTTGGGGATGGATAACCAACTTCAGATCTATAAAAACCAGGCCTGTTTGAGGCCTTGGAGGACAGTCAGAGAAGAGTTATGCTGAAGGGAAGCTGAGACAAATCCATTTTTATGCAGGGAAGCTATTGAGGAGCAGACGCTTGCGGGCCATTTCTGGGAGCTTCGGACATCCGTTTTGCGTGCCTTTTTCTTTGCAGGGTTCTAGAATCTGGAAGAACATGACCAGATCAGTATTGTAGCCAATTGACACTATTGTGATGTACTTTTGAGCTTTTGAACAGAAATAAAGAAGCCTCCCCCACAGAGACAAAGGCCCGGAGACGTAGGCAACGTTGTGCCGAACTCCATTATCAATTCTCGTGTTATGGTTTCCTGTCTATTATTTCATTTCAGGTCTGCATATGTGTATATGGCTGTCATAATAACTCAACCATAGTTATTAAAATATCCTACGGATCAGGAAGTGGGGGTGCGTGAGAAATGGAGGCTCCGTCCAAGATGGGTTCTGAGGGTAAGCCGACCGAAATGTGCATAAGAACCAAACCTTCAAGTTGGGAAGAAGTGGCGAGTGGTTCAAGTTCAGGCTGTGAAGAGTGTGATGAGTCCGAGGAGTGAGAGGAAAGTGAATATTGGGAGGGGGATAGGCGTTCGATGCTGAAATGGGAACTAGGGTGAGGTACAGGCGCTCGTGGTCGGGATGGCGTCTAGGGCGAGCATCTTCTTGGCCTTCCTCTTTGCCTGGGCATACTGTCCGCTCGGGGGAAATAATTGGGCTGCGAGAGAAGCCCCAGGTGAGGAGAGAGGCCTAGAGAAGAGCCCATTGTTGGAGAGCGCTAAGGAGATGGTATGAGGGTCTTGAAGCACAACAGGAGAGCGCCAAGGAAGAAGTAAGCCGGAATGAACCATATCTTCTCGGCTGGAGGAGATGAAGGCCGAGCCACATGCAAAGGTTAACAACGCCTTCAATGAAATCGTCCATCAAGAGGACATCCATAGACGGGAAACACACCAGGCTTAATGGCGCCTCGGATGTCATAGGAGGGTTTAAATGCATGGGGGTGGCGGTTGTGCTTGGCACGGATCCGTCACATGGCCTCTGCCACGCTGGCCTGTGTGTGCCTCCTCTTGTTGCCATGTGGCCCGCACCATCACCCGATCCGGGGACTTACCCACTACTGTGGCTTTATGCTTACAGTGTTGGAGTATGGGATGTAATGGATTGAGGGTCGCTTGGCACGTGAGTTCCGGTCCATCCCAATCTGTCCCCAAGTTTGCCAAGTAATCTACTATCTGATTGGCCTTCCTTCTAATGTGAGAGGGTATGAAGGCCTGATTGGATTGCAAGAGTTTCGCAATTATTTTTAGTCCATGAGAGAGTCTCCAGCAGGGTGAAATTCGATCCGGGTCAGCTCCGTTGAGAATTCTCCTGAAGAGATTGATGATGACAAGGGAATCTCCTTGTACAATCAGCTTGGTGAAGTTGTGTTCATTTGATAATTGCAATCCTCTGGTGAGCCCCCAAAGCTCAGCTACATTGTTCGTAGTGTGACCTAGGATGCATGCATTGATGAGAAGGATGTTTCCTTGATGATTTCGAAAAATCACTCCAAAGCATGTTGCCCCCGGGTTACCTTTGGAGGCTCCATCGAAATTGAGTTTGATGAAGCCTTCCTCAAGGGGAGTCCAAAATGAGGGGATGCTTTGAAGAGGGAGTGAGAAGGGGGAAGGGGGTGGGTTCTGAGAAAGAGGGATTTTCCAATACTGAAGGATTAAAGGTTCAGAAGATGTTCCCATCAGATCCTTTGCAGTCCAATGATGAAGGCTGATAGTTTCCAGGATGGTGAGGTGGCATTGGTTCCAGCAATGTTTCCAAGGGAGTTGGGTATTCCTGAAGATCCTTCTATTCCTTTCCTTCCAAATTTGCCAGAGTATGAAGCCTGGAAGTAGTTGCCAAATACGGTTAAGAAGGGGTGATTGAAAAGCCTGGTCTCTCCAGTCTGCAATAGTGTCGATGATGTTGTCTCATTTGCGGTCCGAGGTGCACATGATCTGCGTGCTTTGGTCCCAGACTTGAGCTGTGTAGGAGCAGGTGTTGAGGAGATGGTTCATGGTTTCAGCTTATTTTCCATAGAGCATGCAGATAGACGGCCCAACAAACCCCCATTTTGAAAGGTTATCCCAGGTAAGAATGCTAGAATGAGTGACAAGCCAGAGGAAGAGAGTGATTTTTGGCCAGTGTTTTAGGGCCCAAATTTTGCTCCAAACTCTTCTTGTGTGTTCAGGGTCAGAGTGAGTTTTGATGGCATAGGCTTCTTTTGTGAAGGTGCCCCTTGGTCAGTATCCCCATCTTAGAATGTCTTCTCCGAGGAGAGTGGGAATTTTCCATTTGATCAATTCCTCATGCCAGGGTTTTAGGTCCACATGTGCCTCTATATTCAGGTACTCTTTATTTAAATTCCAATATCTCCAGGTGGCGTTTGTTGGGTCATCTTGCCAGTAGTATGCTACCTTTGTCAGTCCCGCCTGAGTAGTTGGGATGATGATACTGTCAGCCCAGTCTTCCTGGTCTAGAGTTGGCCACTGCTGCCATGAATCCTTCCAAAAGAGGGTTGTTTTCCCATTTTGAATTTCCCAGAAAGCGTGATTTGTTACCAGATGCCAATTTTTCTTAGTTGTATCCCATATTAAAGATCCAGGGTTGTCCCCGTTCCACCTGATCAAGTTCCGCTCTGCCATATTGGGCACATATTTTCCCCTCCAGATCTTGGCCCATAAGTCATTGGTTCTTTTTAGCCATCGCCACCAGATCTTGTCACTAAGGACTTTTTTCATAATTGATGGGTCCCTTATCCCAAGTCCTCCCTGAGTTTTGGGCTTGCAAAGTTTTCCCCAGCTGATCAATGCGATTTTTTTACCTGTATTGAGTCCCTACCAAAGGAAGTTCCTCTGCAAGTTTCTTATGGTTGTAAGGAAAAAATTAGGGGTGGCAAGCGTCGAAAAGGTGTAGATTGGAAGGGCTTGAAGCAAAGCTTTGAGAAGAATGAGGCAGCTGGGAAAGTTTAAGGTTCTGTAGGTCTAGGATGAAAGCCTTTTAGCGAAGGAGGAGAGGAGATGCTCCCAAGAGGAGTTTCTGAGGGCATTATCTAACAGGGGAATGCCAAGGTATTTGGATGGAAGGGAGCTTCTGGTGAATCCTAGGATGATAGAGATATTGTTTTGGATTGGAGCAGGCATGTTGAAGAAGAAGATCTGGGATTTGTCTTTATTGAAATCCAGTCCTGAGGCCTCAGAGAAAGTTTGAAGAATCGAGAGGAAGGAGTGTGCTTCTTTAACTGTGGGGGAGCCCATCATCAGGGTATCATCAACAAATTGGCTATGGGAGATAGGGGGGAGATACCATGCAGAGGTAGACCCATCAGCGAGTTGCTTGCTATGGCTGCATGAATGGATCGACTGAGACCCTCGGCCATGATAATGAAAAGGAAAGGGGATAGAGGGTCTCCTTGTCTGATTCCCTTGGAGGGAGAAAAAGGATGGGAGGGAACCCCATTAACCAGGATAGAGAAAAAAGCCGAGGAGGTAAGATTTAGAATCCACTCGACCCAGAGGTGGTCAAAACCAAAGGCAAGGAGAATTGCACGCATATAGTCCCAACTTAGATTGTCAAAGGCCTTAGAAAGATCAAGTTTAAGTATCATACTTGGCATTCGGGTCTTCTGTAAGGAGTGGATTACTTCATGAGCTAAGATGACGTTGTCCAAGATCTTCCTGCCTTCGACATAACCCGATTGTTCTGGAGAGATGATCCCTGGTAGGATGGGCTTGAGTCGTTTAGCGATCACTTTGGTTAGGAGTTTGTAAATGACGTTGCACAGGGAAATGGGATGGAACTGCGTGGGGTGAGAGATATACCCCTCCTTGGGTATGAGGGTGAGGAAAGTTGCGTTAAGAGCTAGGAGGACTTGTCCTGAAGATCGAGAGTCTTCAATGATTTCCCAGACCTCTTCCCTGATCATCTGCCAACAGTGGTGGAAGAAATCACTAGTGAATCCATCTGGACCTGGAGCCTTGCCCTTGGGGGTGTTCTGAAGCGCTTGATCTACCTCCTCAATAGAAATGGGCCTAAGAAGGGCGAATTCTTGTTTTAGAGTTATTAGGGTAGGTATATGCTGCGTGATCTTGACGATGGCTTGAGATTTGTCCACTTGGGGTTCCGTGAGGAGATCCTTGTAAAAAGAGACCAGTTCCTTTTCTAGTTCCTTGTGGAAATGGATACATTGGCCATTGGTGGAGGTTAACTGAGTGATTATGTTGGTATGTCATCATTGAATGGTGGTTCTGTGAAAGAATTTAGTGTTTCGGTCACCTTCCTTGAGCCATTGAACGCGAGATTTTTGCTTCCAGAGAGTCTCTTCTTGGGATTTCCTTTCCTCCAGCCGTTGATTAATATTTGTCTCCGTGTTATTAATATCTTTCGTAAGACCTTGCTCCTGGATCTGTTACTGTATCCTGCTCATTTGTTCTGTCAGCTGCTTTTGGGAGTCAAAGATGTTGCCAAAGGTTTGCCTGTTCCAGAGTCTAAGCTTTTGCTTGAGGTTCTTGAGCCTTTACTGGAATCGGTACATTTTGGAGACATGGGGTACCTCTGCCTCTCTCTACCAAGCCTGGATCTTATTGTGAAAATCTGGGTGGCTGAGCCAGAACTGTTCGAATCTGAAGGGTTTTCGCCCTGGAGTGGCTGGCACCTCTAGCTAGAGCTGGATGGGCCAGTAGTTCGAACTGTGCCAGTCAAGAATCCTTGACTCCATAGCTGTGCCTTCCAGCATGAGGGACTCAGAAATTAGGAAACGATCCAGTCTGCAGGCAATTTGATGTGTTCCAGTTCTTCTATTTGTCCAGGTGTGAGTGCCATTGGGGGTTTCTAGGTCTATGAGGTTGCTGTTGTCAATAAAACTATTGAAGTCATTGGCTTACCGATCTAGGCGCCGAGTGCCTCCTTTTTTTTCTTTCAGGTTGCGAATGAGATTGAAGTCTCCCCCAACAATCCATTTGTTGCTATCGACTAAGGTGGACAGGTACTCCATGTTGCTGGGAAAGGCTTGCTTGTCCCCAGGGCTGGCTGGCCCATAGACATTAGTAAGGTAGCCAAGTTTGTTGGAGCCAATGAACCTGTAGTCTGCTGTAATGGACCAATTGGTAGTGATGAAGTTTTCCAAGATGGTTGTATTGGGGTTCCATAGCATAGCCAGGCCTCCTGTCGTGCCAGTGGCCGCTATGGAAACCGCCTCCCCTTGCTTCCAACAGTAGGGGAGAAGCCTGTCTATGTCCTCGGTGGTGCACTTTGTTTCTTGGAGTAGCATGATGTCCGGTTTTTCAGCCAAAATCAGTCCTCGTAGTAGCTTCTGCTTGCTACGCCCATTGAGACCTCTTATATTCCAAGAGATGATCTTCATGAGGAAGAGGGGGGAGGGAGAGGGGGAAAGATGTCCGAGATAAGGTGGATTTGGCTGGAGTTCACCATGAAGTGACCAATATCTTGTATAAGCTTGTTTGTTGATTTCCTTCCCCTTTTCTTTTCATCTTTCTGTGGTTTAATATGACCCTTTGACTGATTACCTTGTATTCCCAGACCCTTACTGAATCTGGCTATGGATCCAGTTGAGGAGTTGAGGAAAAATTTGTGCACTTTTCACAATTGGTCTGGGGGTATGGTGTACAGTTTCTGGTGTCGATAAGCATGCTCTAGATGCTCCAGGTCCACTCCTGCTAGTTACTGCTCATCAAGGTCCATCTCGACATCTTCGTCCTCTTGCTCCATGTGGCTCTCCATTCTAATGTCTAGATCTATTGTCGAGTTGCTTGGATCTTTTTCCTTTATTGTTTCCTTACCTCCTGTGCCTGTTTGTTGGGGCACACTTTCCTTCTGGAAATCTTTGGTGTTTTTAGGGTCTGAGGGATTCTCCGGTTGATCTTGTAGTATTTCATATTTATTGCTAGTGGACGGATCCTTGTTTGTCAGAGTTACCTGTTTTCTTCCTGCTTGTCTTTTCTTCCCTGATGCCGGAATGAAGCCATCCCTGTCTTTGCCGACCTCTGAGTTCCCTTATTTGTGTGTAGTATTGAGGGGGAAATCTATGAAGAGATGTTCATGCTCATGACATTTCCGACATCTGAATGGAATATGTTCGTAGTCAATGGTTTGCATCCAGTCTTCATCGTGGTACTCTAGAATTATAGATCCTGAGAGCGGCTTGGCTATGTTCAAGTATATGCAGATGCGTGCATATGAGGTGTATCTTCTTTGCTTCGTGGCCTCTGATGATTTCACATAAACCCCAATAGTATTACCTATGCCTGCTAGAACCTCCTCCAGCCAGAATTCTTGGGGTAAGGAGTATAGTCTGATCCATACTGGTGCATGTGAAAAGTCTTCTTTTTCAGGGCTGAACTTCTCTGTCCAGAACCTTAGGAAAAGTCTTGCTGAGTTGAAGAAGTAAGGCCCTCCATCAAAAATGCGGTTGCAGTCCTCCAGGTTGTGCAGGATGATGGTGAAGAATCCCTTGGAGCCCAGCTGTAGTTCTTAATGCCCCTTTGGCTTCCACCAGTGCTGTATCCATTTAATCAGGTCTCGTTTTGAGGGCTAGAGCCCTAAAAATTTGCCTACTAACGCATAGTCCCTCATATATTGCTTTTGTTCCTCAATGCATGGTGAACTGATGATGTACTTCAGGGCTTGCGGTGCTTGTGGGATGCATTTACCTGGTAGCCATGGCACTGACGCTGTTGCAGGTATTGGCAGATTGACCGAATCAACATCCATCTCTTTTTCCTTGAAATGTCCTTCCATCACGAGTTGTGAGCGTAGATCTGGGGGAGGCTCGAACGTGGGCCGCTTCGATCTCTCACCCAGGCTACCATTCATCATTACCTGGCTGTAGGAGGTGCCTTTCATCCCTCCCTCCTTCAGAGTCATGAGCCCCAGTGGGGCAGAGGTTGTAACAGTGCGGCCGAAAACCCTAAACCTAAGTTGCAGAGTGCCTCATTTTCAAAACGTTGTGCTTCTTTTATTCATATAACAAGTTATTCCTTGCCAGTGTAATCATATATTATGATTAGACTTATAAAATCAACATCAACGTATTAATTTTGTATAAAATAAAATAAGTTGAGGGATTAGTAATTACTATGAATTTTTAATCCCTTCAGTTGGACAATTTCATTAGCCAAGTGTAAATAAATAGGCAATTCCCTAATGTTGTTAAAAATTATGACCGACGAGAGAGTCAGATCAATATCTAAAGCATGGATATTAGGACCAAGAGTAAGGGCATTGGTATTACTAAGGGTGAAATAGTCATTGGGGCCCTAGGAGTAGGTGCATGATAAGGGGAATCAATAGTATGTGTAAGAGTAATGGAGCCAGTAATAGGAGCGACAATAGAGGCAACAAGAGTAGATGCATGTGTGCTACTCTCGATACTCATGACATCCTGTCTCAAGAATTGCTATATTTTTTAAAATTTCTTTTAATGTCATGTATAATTCATCGAAATTAATAAATTTCATACATTCAAGAAACCGAGTTCATCAAATTTCAAAATTTCATACATTGAACTGATTAATCCTTAAAAGCATGAATTATTGTCTTTTGATGCTTTCTTCAAAACTGTTTGACATCAAAGTTGTTAGTTCTCGTGTCCATATTTTAATTTGATTTCTGGTATATGTGAGAGGGTCAGGATCATCAACATAGTAATAATGATCAATATGATATTACAGGGAATTTGAGGTCTAAAATGGATGTCCTAAGGAAACTATTAAAATAAGAGTTGTGAATTTTCAAAGGGAAAGAAAGAAAGCTATTTTTTTTGCATTGTATTTTTGACTTATGTCTTTACAAGTTTACTTAAATTTCAAGTGTATACACTCACTAGATGTGGAATTGAATTCCACATCCAAAGAGTACCCACTCTGCATAATTTTGATAGACCTATAGTGAGATAAACTGGAAATACATGAACAAAACATGTTTATTTTCATGTATTTCTAGTTCATGCCATCGTGGGTCTATCAAATGTATGTAGAGTGGATACTCGTTGAATGTGAAATACAATTTTTCATCCAACGAGTGTCTAAACTTGAAATTTGAGTAAACCTATAGGAAGATAAGTAAAAAATACAATTAAAAAAAGTAGTTTTTTTCCTTTCCCTCCAAAAATATTTACCCTTATGGTTAACATCATCATCTTGAATCCTATTGTTTTTTTTAAAGATGATTTTGATAGTAAATTTTTTGTTTTGAGACTCATTTTTACCTCAAAATTCCCCTAATGTGAGTAGGGGTGGAAACTTACAAACAACTAGCAGTTAAGATGGATTAGAACAATAATAAACATTGATAAAAAAAAAACACATAAATGTTATATTACATTACCTGCCCTACATCAATTGCTTTGTCTCGATCAACCTACAACATAAACACCAACATGTTAATTAGGTAAAATATGAAAGAAGATAAAACTAATGCAAATCATATTCAAACACAATATTTAGTAAATAACGACTAAATTTGTAAAACATAATTACAACATTATTACCAACTTAACGAGATCTGTGACCTCAAAACGAGAGCTCTAGCCCAAAAAGCTCATATTTTTGCATAAAAAACATGAAAATCAACCCCAAATCAAAAAGTGGTGCTACAGGTAGCACCATTTTTTCAAATGGGGTCAAAATTACAACATTTTTCAAGCATGGCCTTCAAAATTCATACAATAGCTTAGAAAAACCTTAAAATTAACACCCAAATAAAAAAGTGATGATAACTAAAGCAAAAAGTTTTTTCTGAACGTTAAAATTATGTCTCATTTCAACCTAATTGAAACCGTGGTTTTGACAATAGATCCCTATGCAAAAAAAAAAAACCAAAATTGGATACAAAATAGTCACTTAAAAATTTATTTACTAACATTTTTTTTTCTTTTTAAATTTACATTGAAAAATAAATAAATAAATAAAAAGGTCAAAATCTTCACAACTTTTTTTTTTTTTAAATGAAGCAAAAA